>BLLK01000027.1:600000-883853 GCA_021927905.1 Chaetoceros tenuissimus | reverse complement strand
AATTTCACTCAGTGACTAGTGAAAGAAAAGATGAGGCTAACCGACGTACGTACTACTATCATCTCTCCATCTCTTCTTTTACCCTCTTGCAAAAAGAGGGGTTCTAACAAGATCCTCAAAACATTTTTGTGCACAAGAAATGAAAAAAATCATGAAAATGAGCATTGTACCTTCTGCCTCTTATACGTTCAACATCCAACATATTCAGGTATTGAATCAATACTGTCTCACATTTTCTATAACTATTTTTATATTTATAAAATAGGTGAATGAATTTCTTCTAAAAAATTGTTAAAATGTCCTACATGTTGGTATCATTTTGAAGTACCCTAATTGCGTCAGCAATTATGCGCCGCGTTTGTTTTTCATCACAGGAATAATCATCTCCCCTTCTACTTTGACCACAACGCCCAAGATGAGAAAGCTGTGATGGTTGGAAGCGATGAGTATTTCTCGAGGTCCGTCTTGATGATGGGTTTGCATAGTTCGTGCGTTGAGCAGAGGACTCTATGCGAGCGAGACAAAGACAATTGGTCAATTTCAGATGATAGTGAAGATGAGTAGACTAGTTTCAAATGGGATGAAAGTGAAGCTATTCGTTTCCTTTTGTGCAAAAATTTCAAGTCTTGAGTAGACTGTTTCTTCTTCTTATATTGTTGGAAGTAGTGCAGTCTTTCCCTTTGTCTGATCTGGTGTTGAGATTGAGGATTCAAGGTATTGTCAATTGCTTGAAGAATATCTGCTCCTGCACTACCACTTCCTGTTCTATTAGCCATTGATTGCAAAGAAGAATTGGTAGACAAAGAACTCAGAGCTTTAGCTTTCTGCATTTTTATCCGTGTACATGAAAGTTCTTTATTCAAATTCAAATATCGATCATGAAGCTTTCGGTAAAGTTCTTGTCTTGATAGGTGTGAGACCTTTGTGTAACGCTTTTCTCTTTTAGATCTTGAACTAGCGACAAAGGAACTAATATTGTCGATGCTATCAAGTCCTTTCTGTTGATTGGGAACATTTGCCGAGGAAGGAATTGTAACGTTAGTCAACGTAGATGATCCCTTGTTCCTTCTGATAGCACTTGTTTTGTTTGTTTTTAGGGTACAATGTTTGAGGGACAAAAGCATACTTGACAGCTCATGAACAGTAGGATCGGAAGTGGGAGAACTGATACTTTCAAGTCTCAACAACTCTGCATCACGAGAAGGGAAATGAATTGCTTTCATTTGATCCCTTTGTGCAGAAGGAGGAATCGAGAAAGATCTATCCTGCTGAAACCTGCTTGTACACTGAACGTCCTCGCCACGAGTGGCAAAAGGCTGTAACACACAAAAAGAGGGATGATAGTATCTTATAATTAAAAGCTATTCTGAAAGATGTTGGATATGTTGTTGGATATCTCTTGGAAGAATTCTTCGGAATCTTGAGAATAATGAGGCTCGTCATATAGTTGACATCAATCGTGGAGCTATATTAGTAAATGAGTGTTACATCGGTTCTCCCTTTAAAAATAAAAAATTTGTCAAGATGTGAATTCATGAAGATGAAGATTTGCGCTTTTTCTTTCTTGATCTGGTGGTGGGAATTTCGGGTCCGTTTCGAGGTCCAAAAGTTGGTGGTTCAAGGTATTCCGCAATACAGATATCTTTGAAGGATCTCCAAATAGAAACAGGTACTAGATTCTTAGTGCGATTCGAGGAGTTTATTGGAAGAAAGTCGAAAGGTCCAAGTAGCTGTATGGAAGGAAGGTGAAAAGATTCAGCCCATTGAACATATTTTTCTTCACTAGGAAGTTGATCAGGTCGGAATAGGATATGTTTCCCATAAGTGATAATACCGTCATTGCCTGTAGTGTACTCGTACCAAAGAGGCCACCAACGAGCAAGTTCGTCGCTTTTCTTTTCATCATTGACATGCTTTGCGTGAAAGACGCACCAATAGTTTTGTGTTTGAATAGGATCTAAGCCAGCATCTTCAGTGGATTCTAGATCAATTTGAATAAGGTACCAACGCTCTCTGATAGCTCCGGTTGGAGTATACTTGATAAAGAATAACTTATCATGAGAAGCAAGGATAGATTCATGTAGAGATGGAGGTGTTGGTTGGTTAGATGTGGATGAGCTAGGTGTAGGTGCAGATGGTGGGGGAGTTGATGGAGGTGACGGTGGAATAGGAAGGTGTGGTGCAATTGCTTCGTTATCAATATGATGTTCTGGTTGATCTTGAAGAGGTTGTTGTATGATGGTTGGAGGGAAAAGAAATTGGTCCGCACGAGATTCAATACGGAGTGGTCGGTGAAGAGGATTTTGGATTGGAGGATGATCATAGTTGAGGAAGCGTTGATCCAAAGTGTCGAGTGGGTCGGATGGGTAAAGGTTTGGAGGAAGTAAATATAAGTCGCAAGCTTGATGCTTCTTGATTGCACCATTTGGTTGACCATATCTTTGAATGTCGTAAGAATTGTTTCCATGGTCCTTGATGATTTGATAAGGGCCACGGATTTGGTAGGAAAGTTTACCAACTTTGTTGTTTTCAGCAGAGCTTTGGACTTGGACATGAACTTTGACTACATCGCCAACCTTGAAAGTTGGTGGAGTTTTAGAACTATTGACACGGTCACGCATGGATTTGCGTCTTTCTTCAATTATGATTTTGGCAACTTCTGTTGCGAACTTGGAGTTGTTGGACATACTGCGGAGATATTCGTAGAGCTCTGATTGGTTGGATTCATTCAGAGAAGGAAGAGGTCTAAGTTCCATATCAAGGGGAAACATTAGGTCTCTTCCAATAGCAATAAGGCTTCGAGAAATATCTGTACCGTGCACGGGAGCAGAATTCCATGCGTACTGAGCCAACTTGTATACTTGATGGATGATGTGTAAAGTACCTTGTTCCTCAGCGGAAATAGTAACAACCTTGTTGAGAAAGCGGTGATAATGCTCGACTGATAATCCTTTATGATTACCACGAGCTAGAGGCCAAAAGTGCACCTTTAAAATCTTACACATAGCTTCGAATGTGCCACGAAAAGAGCTATCGGCATCAACAACAATGACAGCGCAAGTACCGAAGGTAAGTAGGACTTGCTCAATGAAAATATGTGCGAGGGTAGCAGCTGTAGTGTCAGAAGCAATGCTTGAGACGACGAAGGTAGACAGATCACACATGCAGTTAAGGAGATGGATATTTTTTGAGGATGACGAAGATAATTGACCTGGACTCCAGAGGTCACAATGCATTATATAAAATGGTGAAGTGACAGGCCAAGAGAAATGTACTTCAAGCCGACGAGAACGCCAAGAGTTGTAAGCTTGACAGTGAGCACAAGTTTGTAACATGGACTTAATATCAGTCCGTAGCTGAGGCCATGTGAAACGGAGACGAATACGAGAGAGAGTTTTATATTCTCCCATGTGAGCACCGAGAGGTCCAGAATGGTAGTAATCGAAAATGCGCTGGCGAAGGGACATTGGAACTATAATAAGGGCAATGTATTTTGTTTTCGGAAAAATACACTTGTTGTGAATTAGCTTTCCCTGAAAGAGGTCGATCTCACCATTACGTAGCTTCTGATGGTAAAATTTGTCGATGTTGTTAAGTTCAGGAGTGGACCATTTGTTGTTATCGTGATTGGAGAGCCCAAGGATGATGGTATGAGTAGAAGGATCACTGGAGTACGCTTCGGTCCAATTAAGAGTTGATGAGATTGGGGATGGAGCTGATTGATTTGTGTAGCATGGAAACGAGTCGCAGATATCGGATGAAGCAAAAGGAAGATTATCCAAGAAGGATTTTGTAGAGTCTATCTGCTGCAGTAAAGCAGATGCAAGTGGTGAAGGCATGGAGAAGGGCAATAATTCGTCTAGAGTGGAGTCGGAGATTGTGGAGGTAGATTGGAAACTGTAGCATGACAGTAGCTCAGAGTTTGAGATGGTTCGAATGCAGTATAGCATGTCTGAATGACGAAAAGGGATACTGAAACGTGATGATGGATGTAGATGGTTGTTTGAGGTTGGTTTAGGTTCCGTACCAACTCCGCAAGGGTCAAGGATTGCCAGATGAGAAGTCGAAACTGATGGAGTAAGGATGAAGACAGAAGGGTCTTGAATTGTTGGTTGGAACGTAGGGTCATTGTGTTGGACGAAAGAATGTGTGCAATTGGACCAGTGGTTATTTTCTGGATTGATATGAGGGGAGATGGTAGAATCTGTCGTAGTGAGATGTAAAGCATCATGGATGGTAGAAGGTGAATCACAAGAAGCAAAGGTGAAGATTGTCCTCGCAGCAGAAATACACGATCCTGTGTTAGCTGCGTTCATACGACGACAGCTGTAGGTCCATTTGAGAGGGAGAAAACTTGCATTCGCGAATTCGTTGATACCATTGCATATTTCATCAGAGATGAATGAAGAAGGGCACCAAAGGAGGATGAACTGAAGACTAGAAGATTCTCTTATCGCATTAATGGCTGACTGAAGGAGGAGTAGTATCCATGACGGTGCATTGAGGTCATTGTTGGGTAAGTAAGCTGCAAAAATTGCGTTTGTGTCGATGAGATATGCAACGAGAGCATCGGTTGTTGGTGAAGTGGCTAGCATGTGAGCAGGATACTTGAGGTTTGCAGAAAATGCTGAGAACGCAGATGGAGATGTGAAAAGACGTTGAATGCATGACGGGGTACTGAATATGTTGGACCACGATGATGGAAAGGAGTCAAAGGTGTCATTGATACATGTGATATGGATGTGAGGTGTTGCAATAGCGACTTCGTGTAGAGATGTTGATTTTTCTGATGTGGTTGGAGATTGAAGTAGAGTGAAGGCAGATGAATTGACTGGGTGTGAGGAGATAGTGAATGCTGGAGTAGGGTTACTTTGTAAGGTAGCTTTTGCACAGAGGTCTTTGTATTTATCAAAAATACAGGAGTCCGGAAGTGCTGAAGTATGGATTACTGGAAGTGGTGCTTCTGGTGCAACCACTGTTGTTTTTCGTAGAGAAGCAAAGACAGAAGGATCATATGCAGCAGGACGAGCTTCACGGTCATGGAGTTTGAGGAATCCAGTGAAGGCGAGGTATAAAGCTATACGCTTGTCATGGAACCGATTGAGAGCATCAACGTCAACCATCATTTTGCAGGAACGATGGACAATAACAAAATTGTAACCTAACATCTCTTGTGCCCATCGAGCTATCTGAGAGATGCTTCCGTTATACTCGAAGATCTCTTTCATGGCGAGGCAATCACACATCCAGTAGAATGGATGCACCAAACCCCAAAGAAACTTTTTATTCTGACACATAGCCCAACGACCAGTGCCAGCTTCTCCAACAAAGGAGTGCCAGTGCTGTTCAGAGTGGGAGCAGGCTCTACTGCCAAAAGAAAGGGGAAGCAGACGAGGTCCCAAAGGTGCCAAATCAAAAAGGTTCTTGCCGGATTCACGAAGGGTGGTGACTGCAGCTAATGATTCCTCATCTCGAGCTGGCTGCATAAGAATCCAGCTCATACCTGATGCACTCCAATCTGTTTTCAGAAACAACAGTAAATCAGGGTTGTATCTAGCCAGGATAGGAGATGATAAAATGCGTTCTTTGGATTCGTTAAAGAGTTGGACGAGATCTGGGGTCCAAGCAGAAGGTGGAATCGGGGCACGAAAAAATTGCTTTGCCAATCGACGAAGAGCTTTATTTTTTAATTCGATAAGAGGATTGAACTTTGCATAAAACTGACAGAAGCTGATGAAAGATAGAAGACCTTGCCCATTGGCAGGAAGCTTCCAATCTCGTAGAAGGTCGAATTTGCTACGGGCTGGGCAATTGCCAATGCTGGTAATATCGTGACCAACGAATTCACAACGAGGGTGAAGGAAGTCACATTTGTCCAGTCTGAAGCTGACTCTGTAACGAAGGAAAGTCTTGCAAATTGATTCAAAGTACATAATAAGAAGTTCTTTCGTGCAACAGTAGGATAAAATGTCATCGATGATGGTTTTGGAGTCGATGACTACCTTATACGGTCCGATGTAGATCCTGTCTAAAGAAGAGACAAAAATAGGAGTGTTGTTGATGTACCCGAGTTCTTTAACAGCGGAAAGGAAGTCGGAGTCCCATTCTTCCTTGAGGATACGCATGACACAAGTGTAAAAAGGAGGGGCATTCATTGGACCAAAAGGCATGACAGTGTAGGTATATTTTTTTCCATTTGGTGCAGCAAATCCAAGCTTCTCTCTATCTCTTTCTCTGACTGCTATCTGATGATAGCCTTGACGAGCGTCAACAGTGATAAAATAAAGATGTCGACCTCCACTGGTGATGAAGGCAACGGCATCATCGCAACGGGTCATCGGATATGCAAACGGCTTAGTTACTCCGTTGAGAGCCCGATAAGATACGCACATACGCCAGATGAAGTCTTCAATGGAAGTACAAGATTCTTGATGAGGCTTGGGGGCAAGGACAATCTTGGAAATCCATGGTCCATGACATTCCTCTATCCAACCGTTATCCAACAAATCCTGGATTTGTTGCATGATGATCTTGGCCTCGTGATATCCGTAAGATTGGTTTACGCATTGCACAGGTTTGGCGTCACCGGTATCAATACCAAATTCAAAACCAAGGATGGGCCGACGAACGCCAACTTTGCAGAAACAATCCCAATACATGATGACAATGTTTGTAATGGTGGTTCTATCTGCAGAGGAAACAGAATCATGGAAAGAGAGGCATTTATCAAGCTCTTCTTGGTGAATAGAGGAATCAAAGGTGATGATATCATCGCGAGCAGGTACTTCGGGAGTGTATTTTTTAGGACAGAAGAGACATCTGCTGCCATGACATTCATAATCAAAGTAGCCGTCGTCAATGTCGTCAGTAAGTTGAGAAGGCTGCCATCTGCTAATGATGCAAGGACGCCAGATCTTTGGAGGTGTCTCGATAGCAAAACATTGCTCAGAAGGAGTAATTGTAGATGTAGATGTAGGTGTGGATGTAAATGTAAATGTAGATGAAGGTGGAGATGCAGTTGTAGATGCAGTTGTAGATGCAGCTGTAGATGCAGATGTATATGTATATGTAGATGGAGGTGAAGATGTAGATGGAGGTGAAGATGTAGATGCAAATGGAATTGCAAGTGTTGATGTAGGTGGAGATGCAGATGTTGTGAGTGTAGACATGAAAATGAAGGATGGGAACATGGAGCACAAGTATGAACCATGTAGTCACATGGAAGATGGTTGTGCCATGCGGGACAAAATGTCAGCTGCTTCAGCGGTTGCAGGTGTAATAGAGACTGGAGTACGAGTAATTGGCAGATTACGATATGCAGCAGCAACATCCATAGTTACAGCGGTAACCAAAGTCTGGGTGTGAGTATCGTCAATTGACTGTGATGCTTGAGGGCGGACAAAGGATGATGAATCAAAAGTGACAGAAGATGGAAGGCCGCTATCAGCTCTACCTCCGTGGAGACGGAACTTAATTTTCGCGAATTTCAAGGTAAGCACGTTATCCACAAAGTCAAGGACACCGCCGAGCATTTTTATATCCGGAACACCAATAATGGTGTTTACTGCAACAGATGATCCAAGTGCAATTGAAAGAATGAATGGGTTCCCATTAAAAATGATACCAGTTTTGTACCTAACAATTGCGGTTAATGCTCCACGCTCATGGAGATCAACAGGCTTATCCGAGGTTGTAGCAACACTAAGGCGAATGGGTTCAAACGAAGCTGGATCATCAAATTGGATATATTCATGAACAACATCTGGGTGGGTTTGCATGATGTACTGATGGACTCGGAGGCTTCCAACTGAGAGAGCTGCACAAGAGTCCGTATGAGCTTTAATACGTAAAACCTTTTCTCCATTCAAGAGTGGAAGGTTGATGAATGGGAGGTCATTGTTGGTGACGATTGGCGCTTTACGTTGATGAAGGGACATATTGAGAAGTTGAGCAGTAATTACGCATACGGCATCGCCTTCTTCAGCAAATTGCAAGTCCTCCGAATCCTCAGAAGCTGGAGGAATAGTTTCATTGACGGATTCATCTACAGTAACTTCTTTGGAGCGTTTAGCAGAAGTGAGGGAATGCACCTGCAGTCTGAGCTTCGGTCTGCAACAATGAATAAAAGAAAAGAAGATTGTAAGTAAACAAAAGAGAATGGCAATTGCCATCTCTACAACACAACTGTGGCAATATAATAGTGAGCTTGTGGAATCGTATATGAAGACATGGCCTAGTGAGGTTTGATACGATACATAGCATGTAGAGGTAGTGAATGAGATGATGTAGAGTTGTAGAATTGTAAAAGTGTAGAGTCGTAGAGTCGTAGAGTTGTAGAATTGTAGAATTGTAGAATTGTAGAGTTGTAGAGTTGTAGAGTTGTAGAATTGTAAAAGTGTAGAGTCGTAGAATTGTAGAGTTGTAGAGTTGTAGAGTTGTAGAGTTGTAGAATTGTAGAGTTGTAGAGTTGTAGAGTTGTAGAGTTGTAGAGTTGTAGAGTTGGCGAGAGAAACAAATAGAAAGAAACTATACTTACAGAAGGTGTGTCTGGACGACGACCAGTAACATTCTTCTTATTTGGGATGTGACAATTGAATTCAGCGAAAATTTCCGCAGTGGATACAGATCTATAAGCAGGACATTTGTCTCGTGGCCAACAACCTTTTCCAGTTGATTTATCACCACAGCGAAAACAGCCACTATAACCAAATGGATATTTACTCACATAACCAGTAGTGGTGTTTTTCACATGCTGAACACCATTAATAGGAAATAATATATGTCCCTCGGGAACACGACGAGTAGCAGTGGAATGATTGCCTTTGTATCTTGCAAGAGTAGATTCAGCTGGAGACTGAGATTGAAACTTGAGGAGCTGAGAAGAATGCTGGCTGTGTTGCTCACGAAGGAGATCAATTTCTGCTTGCAAAGCGGCAACAGCAGTTCCAGATGAAGAAGATCCTACTACTTCGGCCATAAGTTCTTTTTGCTTTTCCAATTTGAGATGGGCAGATTGAGCAGCAGTACGAACCGAAAGAAGAGCTCTAAGGTGATCAGACTTGGTTTGCAAAGTGCTAGGATCAGCTAACTGAAAAGACCCATCTTCATTGAGGTCTCCTTGAATGATACTGGAAAGCGAGTAAAAGAACTGATGAGCCAAAGTGATACCCCAAGCTGAACATTCATTAGGAAGATTGGCAGCCTTGGAAGTAAACTCATCATACAATTCATCGGGAGTACCAGAACCTTGTTTGAGCTCACGAATCTCAAGCACAATTTCATTGACGGAGCGATGAATAGTTTTCAAATCGTCTTCTCCAAGATATTGAGTTTTGCACGAAGCGATGAAAGTTCGTAGATAAATTCTGTCGGCGAAAGTAGATAGAGATTCAGATGGGTCTGGGCATGATGCAGAATCAGAAGCAAGCAGCTTAGGGCGAAATCCAAAGATATCGTTAAAGCGAGCTTGAGTGTCAAGGAAGTCCAACTTGTCAAAGTAACCATAAGAAGTAACATCTCCAGGGTTGACATTAGCCGCAGGTGTTTTGGCAAGGAAGACTTCAAACTTGGAATGAGCAGGTGGAGTAGGAGTAACAGGAGGTGGAGTAGTTGCACCAGGACGAGTAGGTGTCTGAAAGAGGTTGCGAGCTACACCAGTGAAAGGGGACTGAGCTGAAGCACGAGTGTGTCTAGCAGGTGTAGAAACAGTGCTTACATCAGAGATTGGAGTACCATCATCAGCCCAATTACGAGTACGAGCTTGGGTAGGGAGCTCCAAAGTGAAGAACATGACATGATCTTGAAGAGTGGATTCAGAAGGAAGGAAATCAGAGACAGGAATGGTGCATTCAAACTGTACTGCAGAAAGTCCTTCCTTGCGTTTGGCAGCATCATTGAAATGTTCAAAGTCGGTAAACTGTTCTACGAGCACTTTCTTCCAAAGCTTATTGAAGGACAGGTTTTCAACTTTGAAAGGAGCATCAAGAACACGAGCACGGGCATCCTGAGCATCTGAATGACACAAAACAAGAGAAGTGATTGGGATCTCCTGTTGAAGTACAGACATAAGCTCAGCAGGAGTATGATCGTCCTCAAGGCGAAGAAGTTCATCAGAGAAACGGTAGAATGCGTTCTGACGAGAATGAATCGGCGCATTGAGGCTTGGGAGAGAAGGAAGGAACACAGATCTTTTGTCTTTTCCAATGATCACATCTTTCATGCCAGAAGCTTGAAGGACTTTAGAAATGGAACTAGACGAAGGACCAGAAGGAGAGCGGCCTCTAGAGGCAGAACGGGAAGCAGAGCGTTGAGCAGACATAGGTTATCGGTGGGTGGGTTTTCCTCTTAAGATTCGGTGCCATGTAACACACAAAAAGAGGGATGATAGTATCTTATAATTAAAAGCTATTCTGAAAGATGTTGGATATGTTGTTGGATATCTCTTGGAAGAATTCTTCGGAATCTTGAGAATAATGAGGCTCGTCATATAGTTGACATCAATCGTGGAGCTATATTAGTAAATGAGTGTTACAAGGCATTGATCCATACCTTCCAAATGATCGGGAAAAGCCTCCATCCAAGTTCATGACTCTTGCTTTTTCTATTCTATTTATGTAATTTTATCTCTGTCAAATAAAATGAACACAAAGCAACTTCCCAACGAGTTCTAGTGATGACCCTTCATTTTCAGAAGACATAGTCATATGCCTCATGAAATACAGTTGCAGAATGAACTATTTTTCATTCGAATGGGATGATGTTCTCATTTCATCACTTTTTTGGAAAATATATAAAAAAGTGACAAAATGTACCTTCCTCTTTCATTTTTGGATTCCCGCAAGCGATTGAACTGCCGGAAGGAGGCCAGAAGTCTTGAGAAGGAACAAAAAAGTGACATTTTGGTGGCCCATAGCTAAGATGAACCGAATATCCCAACCCTGACCACCAAGAAAAAAGAATATCCAGAGTAATTGAGGATGTTCCAAACTCTGAATTGCTGAAAAAGTTCTTGCTCAATTCGATCAGCTTGTTTGTGAAAAGGGAATACTTCTTTCTTAGTCAATGAAAACTGAGAATAGAGAAGAAGGCAACTTTGCTATTAGTGGGAAGAGAAGCCTAGCAGGTCGGAATCTGTATGCATCTTTCTCTACGCGGAATGTGCATCATGTGAAAGCTAAAAGAAGAGAAAGTACTGAGTCTTGGGAGCTTTTCAATTTTAGTTACTAAAATAGCTTACATTAGATTAATCATCTAACCACGTGGCATAAGTAAGGTACAATGCAGCTCTCATTGCGAATTGTCTGAGGGAAGCGTCCTATTGTAGAAAAGGATGCAGACGGGTTCTAATCGACGAACGCCCTATCGTCTAATCAATGTGGTTGGGGGTCTGCACATAAAGAAGAAGGGAAGGAACCTCTTCACAACAAGAATTCATTTGAAACCCTAGTACCACCTTCTTTGCACTCATTATAAATGGAAATGAATATTACTAAATACAATCTAAAACGCCAAGTAAGCAATAGAGTTCCTAGGACTCTTGAACTTGACGAGTTCAAGAACAAACGTATCGATGATGGACAAGTTCTAGGCAAGTTTCACCGTCACTCTTCCCAATCAAAACCACTTCCAGCAATTTCCAAATATGAGGAACATGCACCTAGTCCTCTGAGAGAAAATAACAAAATAAGAAATAAAAGCTTGGACAGCCTGCCAAAAGCACATCCTACGCCAATCTATGAAGGAGTTAGCCCTTCCAAGTCTTCCCAACAGCTGAGAAGGAGAAGTTTCAAATCCTTTGAACATGCTAAAATGAAAGATTCCCACTTTGCAACAAAGAACGAGAGCTTTCTTGTATTGGCAAAGGATGATTCTAAATCTTCAGTCTATAAAGAGGCAATGCTTGGAAAGAAAAGGAAGCTATCTAGTCATGAACACGAGAAGGTGAACATTGAAGACCTTCTTCTTCAAGCAGCTCGTGAAAGAAAGTTGAACCTGGAAAAGCCTGCTGATCCAAAATGCTACGAGCTTCGTGTGAATTCTAGAATTGCACTTGCAATTTTATGTTTCCTCACTCTCCTATCTTTCCAGGACATGAAGCAAGCTTTTGTGAGTGGATTCCAGCTTCTCAATCTAAAGAATAGTGAATTGATCACCGCAACAAAACTTCGGAAAAGAGCTGATCCGTTTGCTATAATACAAGAGCAAAATGAAGATATGAAGAAGTCAATAAACTCTCTTAATAAAAGGAAGCGTGTGAGAGGTCGCACAATCAACTATTTGATTGGCGGTATCAGAGAAAGATCACGCTTATCTATACTTGAGAAATTTGGAGAAGGTCCCTACAGAGTTGAATTTGATGTTCTACGCCAAGTAGATGGCAAGGAATCAGCAGACAAGTTCACTGTAGAGATTCAACCTCTTCTCAAAGATTTACCACATGCTATCTATATCTTTTTAGAACAAATTCACTATAATCTGTACAATGGTTCCTTTATACAGATGGGAGAGTCATACTCGCATGCAGTCGTGAATGAGAGTTCTATGGAAAACAAAGATGCACCACTTAAGAAATTTGGTCTTGTACCTGAAGCTTTTTATGAGGAGCATTCAAAATCTTTAGATCAACAAAAATTAACAATCGGTTTCAAAGATAGTGAAAGTGGGTTCTTCATAAACTCTAGCCCAGAAGCCACAGACAATATGCAAGGAAAGCAAACGATATTTGGAAAAATTGTAGATGGTGGGAAAATCTTCACTAAAGAAGAGAGTATATTTCCAGCAAGGATAAAGATAGTTGCCGCTAAACTATTGTAGGTTCAATTTTTTGTCTTTCCAAATTAGAAATAGATTCATTATTTTTATTATCTTCACATTTATTGATTTTATGTATGTAGTCATGTAATATGTAATTCACACAGATATTTCGTATTTCGTTGGCCTGTTGTCAACATACTCGAACAAACTTAATATTAGTAATAATCCTCCACGTAGTATTCTTCGCCAAGGCACTAGAGAAATTGGACGTAATTTTGTTAAAAATTGCTAACTTTTCATGAAGAAAAGAACGATTTCTACTTACATCGCCTCCATCATAATAACATTCTGTTATATTGTATCCTTGATTACACTCTCCGTCTCCAATAAGATCTGGATCTGTAAAGATATAATGAATTTGGTGTTAAAACAAGAAAGAGTCAAGTATTCACAAGAAATCTATCTATTGCACTCACCATCAATCAACTCAACACTGCGCGAAAATTTACAAAAAGACTTGGTGTTAAAATCACTGCAAAGTATGAATTCGAAAATTACTGACATTACATACCATTCGTCGCAATCTCCATGATCCCAATCACATGCTTCAGTATAGTACTCTCCTCCGTCACAATACCCTTTGGAATAATATGTAAGATTAACAAAACATGAAGATAGCACAAATCTGAAAGTAGCTAGAGATTGTCTTACCATCACCAAGATACTCAGGATGATCAACTGTACATTCCTGTGGGGGCTCGTCCACACTAAGGCAATCTCCACCATCGTATCCGCATTTAGTAACATTTAGAAAGAGCTGACAAACTCCATCGCCGATGATATTTGGATCAACATCATATGTCTCAATACTTTCATAGCCATACACAAAGACTCGCTGTAAGTTGATTGATAAAAATACTGACGAAAATGTATGATTTTTGAAAGACACTCACCAGTCGTCGCAATCCCCACCATCTCTTGAGCACTCAATTGCAAGGTAATCACCACCATCGCTTTCATAAACAATGGACAGTGAGATATGTGTATTCAGTTAAGAATTAAATTTTCTATTGGAGGTCTTTCCAGTAATGACCTGAATATTGTAATAGTACTTACCACCAGCCGTCCCCGATCCATTCTGGATGCTCCACAAAGCATTGTCCTAAACAATCTCCGCCATCCCATCCGCATTCTTCAGTATTATATAAATCACCGTTGCAATCCCCATTTCCTACTAAATCTATTTGACATAAAAGTTAGCGTTGGCGCTGAAAGAAAGTCCAATATCATTTGTAAAGCAAATTCAATTCTTACATGGAGTGGGGACATTACAATTTGGATACTTATTGAGAAACGAAGCGCAGTCTCTGCCGTCTTTATTACAACTTGGATGGTTCATATAATTTCCTCCGTCACAAAAACCTGCGAGATTTGGGAATGATTAGATTGATAAAAATAGGTGAAGATAGCACAAATATGGAAAGAAGCTAGATATTCTTACCATCACCAAGGTACTCAGGATGATCTACAATAGCGTTGCACTGTGTGCAGTCACCTAATCAACATAATGTTATAAACTGGCTGAGAAAAGAACAGTATCTGGTTATACTTCAAACATCAACCATGACAACTTACCTCCGTCCCAGCCGCATTCCTCAGTGTTATAGTCAGAGCCATCACATCTATTGTTCCCTAATTTCTCCCAGTGATCAACGGTGCAGTCTGGATAAAGCTCAGTTGGTGAGAATGTTGGAGCTTTTGTAGTTGGAGATACCGGTGAAGGGGCTGGGAAAGGTGTTACTGGTGAAGGGGCTTCTGGAGAAGGGCCTGTCGGTGAAGGGGCTGGGAAAGGTGTTACTGGTGAAGGGGCTACCGGCGAAGGGGCTGGGAAAGGTGTTACTGGGGAAGGTGTTACTGGGGAAGGGGCTACTGGAGAAGGGGCTACTGGAGAAGGGGCTACTGGGGAAGGTGGTTTGGTAGTAGGTAGTGGAGTTGGTGCATTTGTAGGACTAGGAGTTGGGGCTTTCGTTGCTGTGCAGTCACCTCCGTCGTATCCACAGGAAGGATGCGCATAAGGGAACCCATCGCACACATTATTTCCAAGTCTCCATGGGTCTGGGACATTACAATTAGGATATGAATCAAGGAACTCTTTGCAATCGCCGCCATCTTCATTACAGGCTGCTCTTTTCATATACTTTCCACCATCACAGCGCCCGTCGCCTAAATTGTTAAATATTGTTAGAGTATACGTAGTACGAGAATATGAATATAAGAAATGATACTGATCTAATGTAAAATAGTAGCTCTGAAACTTACCAATCTTTGTTGGGTTGTTCACGATGTTGTTACACTGTAGACAATCGCCTATTCACAAAGTGTATGTAAGAATATCATTTTGTTTTATTTCATTCCAAAGATAAAGTGTGATCTTACCACCATCCCATCCGCATTTCTGTCTGTTGTATTCTCCACCATCACATTTACCATCTCCTAGCTTGTTTCGATTAACATTACATCCAGGATAAGGATCGAATTTCTTTGTTGGAGCTAACAAGTACATATAAAATCAGTTATGTATTCATTCATTCAAGTAAGATAGATAAAAAGTTGCAAAACGCACCGGGTGTTGGACGAGAGGAGGGATGATCTGTAGGACTTCTTGTGGGACTATCTGTTATCCCAATGCAATCACCACCATCATATGAACATTCAGTAGTATTTAGCCTGCAGTCGTAAGACAATTGATTGTACGTTAGTTTTCAATTCCAAATGATAGTTCTTCAATTTCATTTCGAACTTACCAAAGCTCACAATTTCCGTCTCCTATCTTGTTTGGATTTAAATTTGGCTTTGAAGCAAGACAAGCGTCACAATCTCCTCCATCAAAACTACATCCCGGAGACATATTCAATCCACCATCACAATGTCCATTATTGACTGTTCTAGGATCTGCCTGGCAGAACTCGCAATCGCTATTAACAAAAGAAGTCAGTATATAAGTTCATCTGTATTGAATTCATGGAATGCATAGACTTACCCTCCATCCAATCCACATTCTGGTGTGAAGTAAGCACCGCCGTCTATATATGAAAAAAAAAGATCAGAAGGCAAAAATTAAGAAGAATCTTAGCACATATAGAACTACTGACCGCAAAAACTATTTCCAACCCGGAAAGGCCTTTTCGCCTTACAGTCTGGATATTCATCTAAAAATTCTATACAATCTCCGCCGTCGTAGTTGCAGGACTCTTCCTTCATGTACTTCAGACCGTCGCATTTGCCATCGGCTAACCTTTCCGGGTTAGGAATTATCGAATTACATTCAATGCAATCACCTGTATTCGAAAAATAAACGTTAGATTTCGATATTGATGGGAGATGCAGAAACTTTATTGTGAAGGGATCTTTAGAAAAAGTAGACTTTGATACGTACCTCCATCCCAATTGCAAGCTTCGCTATTGTATTGTCCTCCATCACATTTACCGTCGCCCAATCTTGTCTTGTCTGGTACCTGGCAATTGATTGATTGCGAACAGTCTCCACCATCCCAAGAACATTCAATGATGTTCAATTTCTGGTCACAGTAATTATCTCCAATGTCTTCCATCTCAATATCATCCATAAATTTGATGAGTTCAAGGCAACTTGAACAATCCTTTGCAAAGATAAAGACAATGTAAGTAATGGAAAAAGAAAAGGGGAAGTAGCAGGATACAATCTACTTACTCCTGCATCAAAATTGCACTCTACTGTCAGTGTGTCAGAACCATTGCATTCGCCATCTCCTAAAATGCTTAAATCTGAGACCTGGCACCTGTCACAATCACCTTCATCAAAGCCACATTTTTCCGTATTGTATTCTCCACCATCACATGTGCCATCACCAATTTTGTAAGGTCTAGGTGCTTTACAGTTGGGGTACTTCTCTTTGAACTCAATGCAGTCTCCACCGTCTAGATTGCACTCTTTCATACTTAAGTATTTATAGCCATCGCATCTTCCGTCACCAATTCGGGCCTTATTTTTTACAGCACTGTTGCAAACAATACAATCGCCGTCATCCCAATTGCAGGCTTCAGTGTTGTACTCTCCACCATCACACGATCCGTCGCCCAATTTGGATTTTATAGGAACTTGGCATGGCGATTGCTGTATGCAATCTAAACCATCAAAACTGCATGCAGTAGTATTGAACTCCAAATCACAGTAACCATCACCTACATGTTTCATGTGTTCTTCGCCAATTTCCTCCAAGCATTGAACACAATCTTGTGAGTCATAGGAACAAGCTTTAGAGCTATAGTCGTTCCCGTTGCAAACATTATTACCGAGGAGATTCTTGTCAATAACATTACAGAAGCGACAATCTCCACCTAGGGTAATATTTGTGAGGGTATTTGTGAGGGTTAGGGTTAGGGAAGCAAAATTGTGTGTTGATCTTGCAAACGTACCATCGTTTCCGCATTCTGCTGTGAAGTAAGGTACTGGATCACAATTTCCATCACCAATTTTATCGGGAAATGGTACATTACAATCTGGATAACGACTTATGAAATCACTACAATCCTATTGCATATTGTTCAGGAAAATATGTAAGTCAAACAATATGCATTAAGAGTAGATGAGTACTTTGTCTCTAGAGCACTTACCCCAGCATCCTCAGCACATACCGAAAGCTTCATGTATAGTCCTCCGTCGCAGTTTCCATCACCAAGCTTTTCGTGAACTGGTACTTCTTCATTACAAAGCGCACAATCTAAATAGTCCCATTCACATTCTTCCGTGTTGTATTCTCCACCATCGCAATGACCATCACCAAGCTTTGACTTAACTTCCACGGAACAAGCCATTCGTGGATTAAGATATTCTAGGCAATCTCCCCCGTCGTATCCACATTCGGTTGTATTAAGTTCAATGTCACAATAGAGATCGTTCAGTCCAGAGGCTAGATCTCCTTTGCTAGCAAAACATGCATCACAATCGCCTCCATCAAATCCACACGCTTCGCTTGTATATGGTAAACCATTACACACTCCTGTATTAAAAGATTGATTAGAGAAGAGTAAATCAACAGAAACAAAGTTAAATCCAAAATTCCGCGTTTTTGTGGACACTTCAACTGATTTAAATTAGCAAATGCTCCTAGAGGCACAATAAATAGTGATAGCTTCCTGCTTCAGAGAGCAGAATAACACAATGTAACAGTCTCGTGGCATATGTCTTCTGTAGAAAGTCAAACAAATAATGTTATTAGTGCCTCTATCCAGAACTTACCATCATTAAGAAATGCAGGGTTTGAAACTTCGCATGAAGCACAATCTCCACCGTCCAGACCACATTCTTCGGTAAAGTATGGCAGACCATCACAAACTCCGTTGTTTATCCAAGAAGGATTTGGCACTTCGCAGTTGGGGTATTCCTCGAGGAATGAATTGCAATCTCCTCCATCCGCAAAACAAGAAGGATGATCCTTGTACAATCCAGAGTCGCAAATATTATTCCCAAGTTTTGATAGGTCTACAACTATTTCGTTACACTCGAGACAGTCACCTTGGGTAGGGGTTCGTTTGAGATTAGTGTTACAGCACAAATCAAAATACTTCTGAAGATTACCTCAACTTACCAAAGTCCCAGCCACATTCTTCTGTATTGTATACACCACCGTTACATTGCCCGTTACCCAGCAAGTTCTTATTTGGAACGTTGCAATTAGCATACGGTCCAACACAGTCAGTTGCATCCAAGTTACACTCAGTGGTGTTAAGTTCCAGGTCACAGTAATTATCACCTAAGTCCTTGGGATCGGCTCCTGTCAGGTCAATACAAAGATCACAATCCTAAGGGTTGCGTAAACAAATGATGTTAGGAAAGATGAAAAAAGCGAATGAAAGAATGAATCATTTTCCCTTACCCCACCATCCCATCCACATTCATTTGATAGAGCATTGCCATCGCAAATCCCATTCCCAATAACATTGCCCAGGTCTGCAATATTACACTGTGAGCAATCACCGCCGTCCCAACCGCAACTTGGGGAATAATATGAAGAGCCATCACACTGGCCATTTCCAACAAGTTCGGGTTCTAAAACCTTGCAATTAGGATATCTACTTAAAAACGAAGAGCAGTCTTTGCCTTTACGAGAAAGAAATGAGTTCTATTTCGAAATGCTTGCAGGCCCAAATGAGGGGACAAATAATTGACTTACCATCCTTGTAGCACGAAGCATCTTCCATGTAGAGCCCTCCGTCGCAGTAACCATCACCTAAAATGCATCAAAGTATGTGAAATACGAGAATATATAAAATGAAATATTGATAAAATATCTCATGAAAAACGATAGCTTTGAACTTACCAATCAGTGCTGGGTCCTCAACCACCGAATTGCACTGAAGACAGTCACCTTTTTTCGGAAATTAGATTTGTTTATCGCGAATTAAGTGACAAGGTCATACAATTCTTCAAACTTACCTCCGTCCCAGTTGCATTCTTCAGTATTGTATTCACCCCCGTCACAAAATGAATCACCAAGATAGTCTTTTCTTTCTACATTACACAAGTTGGAACCCAAACAATCGCCAGCATCCCAATTACATTCGGTTGTATTCATTGCAATGTCGCAATAACCATCACCCAAGTCTTTTGGGTTTCCACCAGTCAAGAGAAGGCATCGGGAACAATCCTATTTCGAATAACAGATGAACATCTATAAGCTGACATTTGATTGAACAGAAACAATTTAAGCTTTGCTGGGAACTTACTCCTGCATCTTCGGCGCAGCCATCTTCTACATAATCACCACCATTGCAAACACCTATGGTAAGAAAAGGCAGCATTTATAGCCAATTAGAAAACATGAGAAACTGAAGGAAGAACATCCCTACCGAATGAACAAGGCACTTACCATCACCAAGCTGCGATCGGTCTTCTACTTGACAGTTCTCGCAATCTCCTCCGTCCCACCCACATTCTTCAGTATAATAAGGAACTGGATCGCAAGTACTATCTCCAACTTTCTCAGGATATTGTACGTCACATTCTGGATACATGTTGAAAAACTGTAGGCAGTCTTCTCCATCTAGGGAGCACTCTTCTACCAAAAGTATGTCACTATGGCAAACTCCATCCCCAATTCTATCCATGGCTTCAGCGGAGACCTTTGAATTGCAAATGACACAGTCTCCACCTAATAGTAGAAAAGTGGAACTTAGACTCTGAAATTCTAGATACAAAAATAGATGCCGAATAATGAACTTACCATCGTATCCACAGACAGCGGTGTTGTATAATCCACCGTCGCATTTTCCGTCTCCAAGAAGACTTTCGTCTGGTACTGAACATTTCACTGGAGTAGCCAGACAGTCATGCCCTAAAGGGAAATGCATAATGATGAACACATATGTGACAACATGTAGGAAAACTTAGAATCGAATGTTCCACTTACCATCGTAACCGCACATAGTAGTGTTAAGTTCCAAATTACATTTTCCGTCTCCAATGAGCATTGGATCGACTCCAGTAGTTTCAATACATTCTGCGCAATCCTATTGAAAAATGAAAAGATAAAAATGTGAGATTGATAAGAAATGGCGAAACCGATTAGATATTTTGGGGAAATCATGTACGTACTCCAGCATCAAAAGAACATTCCAATGATAGATAGTCTCCTCCGTCACAGAATCCTGTAAAATATAAGAACGAATGCAAGTGAGATGGTGATATGTCAAGTGGAAGTTGATATCGTGACAAATTCCATTCAACATGATTACAGTGATGACAGTTCCTTTCGAAATGTATATATTGTTCTTGTAATCTATTGTTTACTCACCATCTCCAATCCATGCTGGTTTTTCGACATTGCAGCCAGAACAATCAAACCCATCATTACCACACTCCTCTACAAAATAGACATTTCCATCACAATGATCATCGCCCACTTTGTATGGATGAGGGACATGACATTCAGGGTACCGAGTATTAAAATCAATACAATCTCCTGCGTCCCATCCACAGACTTCGCTATTGTAATTTCCTCCTTGACATATACCATCTCCGATTTTTGATATATCCCAAACCTTACTGTTACATTCAATACAATCTCCGCCTGGAAATGGGATTGTTAGACGCTTGTCTTGATGCCATGTGCCTTGATGAAAAGAAATCCAACTTACCATCAAAATCGCATTGGGGAGTGTTATATCTACCTCCGTTACAGATTCCATCTCGTAAAAGATTGATATCATCAACAATGCAGGGAATCTCTTTCTTTGCATCAATACAATCAAAGCCGTCCCAGGAACACTCGGTTGTGTTTAATTCAGGATCACAGATGCCGTTAGCAATCCGACGAATATCTATGGTCGCGTTGAGAACACACTTGGTACAGTCACCCCCATCATACGAACATCCTTCACTGATGTAAGGCATACCATCACAAATACCATCACCTAATATCCAAATGTGATGAGTGGGATGTGTTTTTAATCAATTTCGAATAAACGTAGAAAACATTGACTTACCGACCCAATCTACATAAGTCACATTACCTAATATCCAAATGTGATGAGTGGGATATGTTTTCATCAATTTCGAATAAACGTAGATAACATTGACTTACACATTTCGCAGTCCCCACCATCAAGTAAGCAATTAGGATGCATATACATTTTTCCATCGCAGTGGCCATTACCCACAAGTTCGGGAAGTGGTACATGGCAATCAGGATACTCTTCGACAAAGAACGAACAATCCTATCAGAAAAAGTGATGAGTCAGACAAGTATGAGAGAAATTTAAGAAAATGATTGAGGCGCTCCTTCTTTACTTACTCCACCATCGTCATTACATTCTGGGACATCGAGATACAATCCACCATCACAATACCCATTCCCGATTTTCTTAGGGTCTTCCACAAGCTCATTACAGGTTGCGCAATCTCCATCGTCGTAGCCACATTCTTTAACATTAAACTTGGCACCGTCGCATTTGCCATCACTATCATGTTATTCGGGAGACTACGTAAGTCAAACAATACATCAAGAGCAGATGGGTAATTTGTGTATTGAAAACTTACCCCAGAGCAGGGAACTCATTATGTGGATAGAAAGGTTCATGAAAGATATCAGTTAATAACAAAATTGGGCAGTTAGGATATTTAGAATTCAAACCAACACAGTCGCCTGTTGGAATAAACGAATGGAAGTCAGAAGAATGAATGATAAAACTTGAAACAAACACAAGAGAAAAACACTAACCTCCATCAAATCCACAAACTTCCGTATTGAATACTCCACCATTGCAAAAACCATCACCTTGGGGTTAGGATTAGAGAGTTAGTATGATATGACGCAGTGAATCAGCAAAACAACATAAAAATGAAGTTAAAAATGAAATGAAGCAAACGAGTTCTTACCATGTAGATCCTTCAGAGTATACAGATGAGTTGATGGAAAAAGAAACCATGAAATTAAACATTGTTACTTACCTGTTCACTGAAGTCATTTGCTTCGAGGGCACAACAGTCATCTCCATCATAGAGACAATCTTTGTCATTATATTCTTGATCACATTCTCCATTTCCTATCTTAAATGGTTCATTGATTTTGCAGTTTGGATACGCTAGATTAAAGGTAATGCAATCGCCATCATCAAATCCACATGCTCTGGTATTGAGATAACCTATGGAAAATTTGAGTTAGGGTAAGGGGTTGAGACAGGCAGGAAAAAGTGATGAGAGTTACTAACCTCCATCGCATAGACCGTCTCCCATACTCTGAAGAGTGCCCTGGTCAATATCACATAGCGGATATTTGAGAGAGAAGAATTTACCAGTCACTTGTCCATTCACAATGTATCCTTTGAGAGAAGTGTCCGTTAGTGCTCGCTGTTCGGGAATTTGTACATATAAAAATGAAAAAAGGGTTACAACTTACCCCAACAACCAATCATGGTTCCACATACAACCATGAGAATAAGAGTGCGTAGAGGGATTCCACCGTATGCTTTAATAACATCATCATGGACCTTGATCTTTCTCGCCTGTTTGGCAGCTCCAGCAAGTTTTGTACCCATGTAACCATGGAGCGCAAGCCAAAACATCTAAAAATGAATAAATGAGTTTTGCTCAAGAAATGATATGGAATTTGCTATTTTTGTTTCGTATAATTGTTCTCACTACGGACTTACCATGTTGTCAAATTCTGAAATCAGCTGCATCGCTGCAAAGTCCTTGAACAAATCGATAATATTATTACTTTGAATCACAATTACAAATGTAGCAACAAGTACAAAGAATCCTTCCAAGAACTCGCAGGCAATAGGGAAAGCGATACGTGAGACCCAAATCCAAAGACTTGAGTCTTCTGGTGCCTTGATAAGTTTTGTCCAATACACTCGGCGCTCAGTCCATAGCATCATGAAAGTAATGATGGACATGACAAGATCTGTCTGAGTTGCAAGTGACAACATGAGAGCAAGAAATTGTCCAGCTATAAGATGAAAGAATATTCAAATGAGCTTTAAACAGCTAATTTTTGTATAATTTGCATAAGATGTGTCTCAAGTAGCTAACGTACCATGAACAACTGGATCTACCTTGTAGGGAATGTCGAAAGGAGTGCTACCCTTACTTGACGAGTATTGGTTGATGACAATCATGAGTAGCAAACTGATCTGAAGTAAAAATGTTAAAAATCCAAACCACCATTGGGATGTTCCCGGTCTAGCCAAAATCATCAATGAGAAAGTATCTTGAGAGAGATCTTTGTAGTCATCTTCGTGATCAAGCTCTTCTTCGATAACACTCGGACGCCTATATATCTCTGGTCTTAAAACAGTTGACTGCTCAAACAATCTTCTAGATCTTCTCAACTGACCTTTGGAAGGTGAGAATTGAGAAGAAGATCTTGATACAAGACGAGTGGAAGTGGGAGAAGCAGCCAGAGGACTACCTAGTTTTGGATTCGAATCAAACATGTCATCATCATAACTGATATCCATAGATGATGTAGATATCGAAGACAGCGTTCCTGACTTATTACTATCTGCTAATTTTTCATCTTCTATTTCGTCTTTCTCGCGAAAGAGAAGTTCTAGAGTTCTAACTTTGGATTCCAAAAGAAATAGTTTATCCTCAACATCACTATCTTTTGCGAAAGATCTATCAGTAGATCCATTCATGATTAGATATTTTGGGCTTCTTGCTACGAAACGCCTACCCTTGTATAGTTGGCTCTTGTTTTATGTTTTAGATATGTGTCTGTGTGTGGAAAAAGAAAGCCAGGCAACACAGAAAGGTATATAGAAAAGGTATAACAAGAGAGTTTTTGATGTGATTGCTTCAACTAAAGAAAACAGAGAAGAGTAATCGTGCGACTGAGTTGAAGAAAGAGCAGAAAGACTTTTGGAAATGAACTCAAATGGCCTATTTCGGAGAATATCAATTTTAGCTCTTTCAAGCTCAGTTCATGTTGAAAATAAATGATTCCAAAATACAAAATATGTGTCATTGCTATCTATGATTCTTTCTTTCAGCTATTCCATTATTCTGGAAAAAGCAGTCTTTCACATAACAGGAAAGCAATAAACAAACACAAGGAAGAAGGGAAAATCCAAAAATTGACACTTGTCAATTACGACTTTCTTGGCTCAGAATTTTTCCTTCCTTACTACCGGACGCGACCAGTCATCTAGTCATTTTTAACAAAAGAATGAAGGATACAGTAAGTGCAAAATGGGAAGGTGTATAAATGTAAATGTGTTGATTTTTGATGTCTGCATTTTAAATTATTTGTTGGTACTGGAAGTTTGTGGTAATATCTTGCAAAACTCCTCATAGATTCGATATAAACGACATGTATTTTGATCATCACCAGGAGTTTCATAGAGGACACCTTTGTTCATAGTAATTACTGCATCATGAACTCTTCCCAATTTCATTTCTGAACGAGCTTTGTACTCGTAAATATCTTCGACATGACGGTGATAGTTCAGAACAATGTTGGAATTCCGTATACACTTTTCATATTCTCCCAAATGATAGGAGCACCTTGCAACTCTACAAAGAATTCTATATAGATCCCAACTATGCGCTTGGTTATTTTCGTCTAGTAAAGGGAGAAGCTGTTTTTCATAAATTTCAATAGCAATGCCATACTCTTGTAGATGTTGATGTATGTGTGCCTTCAACATCAAATATTCAAAATTGAACAATGCTTTCACTTCATTCTCATATGTTTCCAAATTACAATCGGTTTCCAAAACCTTTAAAGCATCTTTGTATTGCCCCATATGATCTAAAACCCTAGATTTGGCCATACATAACCCAATGATTGCATTGGAATCATTCTTACTCATATACATCAATTTAGAAGCTTGATCAAGTGCCATTTGCCCGAATTTGAATCTATCTTCTTTGGTCATGTGGTTCTGAAAATCATCTGCTAACCGTTCAAAATATTGAAGCCTTCGTTCTAATTGCTCCATCGGGCTCAGTTCATAGTCAACTTTACATGTTGGACATTTGCTTTCATTTTCGCCATCCTGTCGAGTAATACAACAGTCGAGACAGAGTACATGTCCACAATCGTTCAAAACAATTATGAAATCCTTTTCTTTCTTTTCCAAGCACAATCCACAATCTGGTGCAATGGGTTCCTTTTCAATATATTCATTTGCATCTTTCCCAAGATGCGCGATTGAATTTTTTATTTCTTTTATGTCACTACACTTCTCCTTGTGTTGCATCTTCCAATCCTTCTTTTGACATTTCTTATCACAGTAGAATGAAGTTCGACATCGGGAACATGTTTTGAGTGGATTCTTTGAGTAACAAAATGGCGCATCGCATTCAATGCATTCTCGCGATATGGACCTTGCAGCTTCAAGTACAGAAGTGGAATCCATCCTTGATGAGCTTCCGATTCCTTCCTTCAATGGATTCAATTCATTGACTCTAAGAGATGATTAATTTTTTTGATGGAGAGATGGAGAGACAAAAGAGAGAGGAAGAGAAAGAGGAGAGTGAGTTAGACAACATGGCTAGGTCTCTAGCTATCCATTCAACATTGATTATTCCTCCTTGCTCATTTTTTGAAAAGTACAATTTCAATAATTTACAACAATCCAAAAGATAGACTAGACTAGCTAAGCTACATTTTTAATACTTACTGCTACTGTTTACTGCTACTGTCAGGCCACACTAAAAATCAGTCCCTCTACAGGAGTGGATCTTGTTGATTCCACCTCAGACATTCTTTCGTTTGAGAGAGTACATAAGCAGGTGACGAATGAATAAATACTTAGTTCTTTAGTATTAGTTAATTACGAACTCTTCTGAAAATCCACCAAGCGAACACTCCAAAGTCATTACGTGGTTTAATTTTTTATAAGACACAACACATTTGAAACAACTGAAATGTCAGCAATTATTAACACAATACTCTTTTATTTTGGCTCCTCTCCATGGATACGTTCCCAAACTTTGCTGAAGAAGGCCTTTTGACTTCCATAGCGTTTCTTCTTCCTCTCATTGTCATGATCTATTTTCAAGCGTTGGAGCTCATCCTTTGTCTTTGTCTGAACAAATGGACATTTCATTAAATGGTTGAAAAGCGGCATTAATGTTTTATGAGTGTCAGCCATTGTCTTAATTTTGCTTGGAAATAATCGACCACCCTAAATTGATTACCAAGTTAGACATGACTCAGATGTAAAAAGCACATACAAGAATGTGATCATATGATAGTACTTACCAGCTTTGTCTTTCCGTTACAGTACCTACATGCCAGTCCCTTAAACCCATGAGGAAGCCCTTTTCGTTTTCCAGTCAAATCACTTGGACCATAGCTACAGGATTTGACTTCACTCAAGACAGCAAAAGAAAATGCGGTTGCCACAGTTTTATCAGATTCCTTTACGACAGATTCACTTACTGGAATTGGACTACTAAATTCCATTTCTCGACCACGCTTGCCTCTTTTTTTCCCTAGAAGGTTACTATCACTTTTTACACGCGAAGATTCCAAACTTGGTCTCTCGGGGATGTGTCCTGAGCTAGAACTGTAGCAAGAACTAGCTGAGGATATCTTTTTATGAGAAAAATTGTCTGTCATCAATGATTGCTGCAGCACAGTATTGCTACTATGAACCTCAGGTATTTGATCTGAGTGATTTAGAGTGTTGTAGAAGACATCTTCTTCTCCATCAAAATCATTTTGAAAAGAATAGTGATTGAACGAATGGAAAGAATTAATGTTGGTAGGGTCGGTCGTAACAGATGTGTACTCATGAGCAGATGAAGTAGCTGATGCAGTTTCTACCAAGGATCTTCTTCTTGCCTTGCGTCCACTAGTAGCACTAGCTCCTCCATATGCAGATCCGCCGTAGTGATTCCCGTTTCCAGAATGATGACTATAGGAACTGTATGCATCGTCTCCGTGTGAGTAATTAGATGATGAACCGAATCTATCAGCCGCTGAGTTCCCGATCAAGTTTCTTGAGCCATGTCCACCGTAATCGGAAGATGAACCGAATCTATCAGCCGCCAAGTTCCCGCTCAAGTTTCTTGAGCCATATCCACCGTAATCGGAAGATGTCCTATGATAACTATTACTCGGTATACCAATACCTGGGCTGAATCCACGAATAGGAGCAGACGCAACAGAAAGAGGTCTAGGAATACCAGATCCTAGGTTTCCAAAATCAATTTCATCTGTTTCCCACTCTTTGTGTTCACTTAAAGTAAAATCTGTTAGTCGCAATCTCTCTACTAGCAGGTGCTTGGGGTTGCGAAGCCCGTTGTTGCAGTCCTGGTCAACCCTATCGACATTTTTCTTTTCACCAAAGAAAAGATCTG
The DNA here is from genome assembly GCA_021927905.1 of Chaetoceros tenuissimus. Lineage (NCBI taxonomy): Eukaryota > Bacillariophyta > Thalassiosirophyceae > Chaetocerotales > Chaetocerotaceae > Chaetoceros > Chaetoceros tenuissimus. The sequence goes on along the minus strand of BLLK01000027.1, from coordinate 856,243 downwards.
CATCTCTTTCCAAGTCCTTGAGTTGGTCACTTGTAGATTTCTTCTTTGTATCTAATGAGTCTACATCTAAAGGCTCGACCTCTTCCAGAGTTAATGGAAGACTTACAGGTTCGCTCTCATCAGGAAAATATGCACTGGTGACCTCTGCAGAAGGTACAGGTTCCACAGCGTCGTTGTTCCATCCCGATCCTGGTTTAGAGAATGACTTGACGAGATCGTCAGGATATGCATTCTTTTGATTAAGATCGTCAAGAGTAACTCCTGCAAATTGGGAGTTGATGCCTGTGGTGCAAAGGTCATCAATATCATCATGCGCAATGAGGGAAGAGATGGAATCATCATCGTTTCCTTCAAAAGATTGTATAGAGTTCACTTCCCAGCTATCAGGATCTGGTAGATCAAAACTATGGACGGAGGCAACTTCTTCCCTAGGCTCTTCCGCGATTCCTGCAAGTTGAGTAAAGGAAGAAGGTGCCGTGTTCATAGTGTCAGGCCTACTAGAAGATTCAGAAGAGGGCTTTTGAGGGTACTGATTAAGGTTCAAACTCATAGGTGCACTAAAGGAATCCTCGGAGTGATCAAAATAATGTAACTGATCCGAATTCATAGCAAAGAAGGGAAGAAAAATTGAAAGTCCCAAGGCCGACTGAAGTTGGAATAAACTCCTTGTTGGTTTCTCTATCTTTCTATCAATAGTAGTCTCATGTTGAGTGTGATTAAAACACATAGTTAGTTTTGCAGCGAGTGCCGGTTGTTCTTCCTGCACCGTGCGTACGAGTAATACAGAATGTTCGACGTGTTATCGGCATTTGGTAACAATTAGAAACCTCAATGAAGCATGTCAGTATATCTTAGTCCGATAGCAATCAAGTTAAACACGATTTACGTACGATAAAAAACAGCCGATAACCAATAAGTAATGATTTTGGTCCCGTGAAGTACTTATCATTCACTTGTTTTTCTCAATGACGATTTTCGTTAGTTGACATTGGATTATCTGAGAGACAGCATGCACAGGACATGGAGTCCTATGAACAATTATCTGTAAGACAACAGCTCCGTAGTAGATGGCATCTCTCACCTTGAACCTCTCTCTTCTTAGTAATGCTTTGAGCTTTGGCCTTCTCCTTCTCTTCTTTTCAATGGATAGACTTTTTTGGATGCTCTTACTCGTAAAACATTTTAACAAAATCTCTAATTGATCTTGTCCTTACTCATATTCCGTTTAACTACAACGTCGGAGCTGACATAAAATATCCCCATTTCCTATCTCTGACGACTGCAACCCTAAAGTAGTAGAGGTAGTAGGAACATCTTTTTCACAAGTATGGACAGCACTTTGGAAGGCTTCTTCTCCCAGGAGTTCTCGACAAACTTGGATGATGAGTTGTCAATCAATTTGGACTCTGATCTAGATAGCCTTGAAAACTTTAAATGTGATCTAATGTCTTCGGAACAATCTGAAACAAAGAATATGGAGAAGACCCAAGCTACTGAAAACGATGTATCTTGTTCTACTCTTGATGCTCTTCTTGCCACTGCCGATGGTGCCTTTTCGGAGCATCACAAGACGCAACAGATCGAACCTAGGAACTGTTTCCAAACTACAGAAGAAAAGCAGGAGGCTTTCTTTAAGAATTATGAAGATGCCTTGATTGAACCTATCGACATTCTAGGTACCAACTATGATGTTGAGGAGAGCTATGAAAAAGGACCTACGCATTCAGGTAGTAATAGTTTCCAAGGTAGCGGTGTTGAAGATAGTAATTCTTCCTCAATCCATTCATCTGTGCTTAATTCACGACGTTCTTCTCTAAGTTTCAACAATGACAGCGAAGATCTGGTGAGCAACTTGCCTGGCAGTAAATATATGGGACATACAGTATCTTACGGGGAGCAGATCGGGAATCCACCTCTTTCTACAAACCCAACTTTTGAGGGAATTCATGACTTTCCAAGTATAGCTAAACCCGAGGCTTGCGCGTACTCACACGATTTTTCCGGTTTTACTGAACAAACTGGATCTGAAATTGGATCTGATGCTTTTGCTACTGAAGAGCACCATAACTATCTTCAGAAAGTACACAACTTGGACAATGATCACTTCAAGTTCACTCATTCCCAAACAAGTGAGGATAATCATAGTGTTCGAAGTGCTACATTCAGTACCAAGAGTTTACCAGTTGGACCTCTATCCACAAGAGGAAGAAATGCCATGTATCGCAAAAATGGTAGTAGAAAACCAAAGAAAAAAACGGTCAAAGCAGCAGCATCCGAAAGTGATGTTGTCTCTACCAGAGCTTCTCATAGATTCTACAATATTCCAGAAGATAATGATGATGGTGAATTTCATATCCCAAATGGATATGACGAGGCATCAGAGTTCAATAATCTGGATACAAATCCTCATAGAGATTTTGATACTTTCTCCGAAAGAATGACAAAGTCTGATTTCAATTATGGATCCAATTTCAACTCTTATGAAACTCGTTCTTTGGGTCGGTCCCATTTGTCAAACTCGCATGTTGGAGCTAAACCTCATTTCTTCGCAAGCAATTATCAAAGCCGTACAAGAACTTTTGGAGAAATGTCTCAAGGTTCTGTATCTGAACACAATCAACATGTCTCCACATCTCTGCACAATTTTTATAGCTTTCCTGTGGATAAAGAGACCGAAAGTTACAACTACACATTTGACGACAATTTCTCTAGGCCTGTTATGCCAGATCATCCATATGCCAATGATGGCTTTGATCAGTCACAATATCCAGATGAGGCCTCTTCGTTCCATTCGAAAAAGATTAGAACGTTCAACAGTGAGGATGATGGTATTGGATTAGAAAGTGAGGAAAAGAAATATGAGGAGGATAGTGTAGAATTGGACGACTTGGCGAGTATTGATGGATTTAAGTACGAAGAAGGGGTGACTAATGACTCATGGTCGAAAACTGCTGAAAGTATTATGCCAGAAAATTTCAATAACGCTCTTGGTACAAAATTCTCAAGAGCTGTCTGTCGTCAGTTCATGAAAGTAGACTTTAAAGAAAAAGATCGTCAAGGAAAAAGAAAGGACTTGACGATCGGATTTCCTGGTTTCGCTTGCTACTACTGCAATGGTAGTAACAAAAATGGAGGTCGCTTCTTCCCTTCTACCCTCAAGACAATGTCTGATTCAAAAAAGACTCTTCTCTCTTTGTACAACCATATCCTTAAATGCAGAAAGTGCCCAGAAAAACTTAAAAAATCGCTTAAAGACTTGAGGCCATCCCATGATGAAGAAAGAAAACTTCAAAATTATGGTAGTCAAAAAACCTTCTTTTCTTTAATTTGGGCTAATTTACACAACATTGAAGATGAATAGAATGCAATTTTGATCACGCATCGAAGAATATTTAATGATATTAGGAACAAAAATTTTGAATATTTTATAATGTAAGAGATAAGAGAGTAAGGTTGTATGTTGTTTCCATATTCATTCCATATCGAATATTCTACAAAAATTGCTTTCTTGCTTTTTGTTGAAATTTCTCCCCCCTCAAAACTTCTTCTTACTATTTTTGAATGGCTCTCCTCTCCCCCTTCCAAGTTTCTTCTCACTCGTTCAAAACTCAATTTTTCATTCAACTTTTCACACACATGTACCGACAACACATCCCATCCCTATCCACTTTTGGCCTCATTGAATCATCTCTGCTCATCAAGTGTACTGTCTCTTGTGAAATTATTCTTCTCGCATCCTTCCCTCAACTAACAGTATGTCCTATCTACAGAGAATTTTGCGTGGTTCTTCTCCAATAGCAGCCTATGCGGTTGCACATTCCTGGAATGACAACAAGCAGCATGGGTCATTTTTTCAACAGAGATTGACTGCATGTGATGCAAAGAAAGACGCTATAGATGCAAAGAAAGAAGAGGAGGTAGAAGAAGTCAAACCGAAAGAAGAGCTCTTTCATGGCCTGTTCCCAAAACGCCAACTGTGGAAGCCGAGACTTGAATATCCACTTTGGGATAGTAACTGGGATAATAAAAAGCCAGAAAGCACGGGAGATAGACGCAAAGATCATGAATACAATCGGTGGGTTCGCAAAAATGGCGTGACCAGGCACATCATTTTAGTGCGACACGGTCAATATGATGAAACACATAAAGAAGATGAAAAAAGGATACTTACTCCCCTCGGCAGAAAACAAGCAGAGCTAACGGGAAAACGAATCAATGAGATGATTCAAGGTATCAATAAAGACTTTGGGCCGTGCAATGTCAAAGTTGTGAGAGTTAGTGCTCTAGCTAGAGCAATTGAGACTGCAGATATCATTGCCAAAGAGTTACCAGATTCTGTTGAAAGAATTGATCCAGATCCACTCTTGAATGAAGGAAGGCCGTGTCACACAATCCCATGTGGAAGAGTTGGTGAAAGTACCATTAAGAAGACAGATGAAGGGCATGCAAGAATAGAAGAGGCATTTCAAAAGTATTTCTACAGAGCTGATGCACCCTCAAGAAAAGAATTTGAGGAAGACAAGGCGAAGGATTCTGATTCAGATGAAAATGAAAGTGATGATTCCAAAGAGGAGGATAAGCTAGTACCTGATCCGCATCATGAATTTGAAATCATTGTTTGTCATGCCAACGTTATCAGATATTTCATGTGTAGAGCTTTACAGCTTCCACCTGAAGCATGGCTTAGAATGTGTACATTTAATTGCAGTCTGAACTATCTAACAATTCGGCCAACTGGATCTGTTTCTGTGAGAATGCTTGGGGATATCGGACACCTTGGATATGAACACAGTACATTTTCCATGCATCATGGGTTTAACTGGTAATTACTATAATTACTAATTTTTTCTCTTCAATTGTTCATGAGTAAGTGTGCATTGAATCCTAGTTGATTTGCAGTCATTACTAAATGTTCGAGAACAAGTTGAAAACATGATGCAAAATCTTCCTCGTTTTTCTCATGGAAACCTGCCTGGCGACAAATCTCTTGCGATTGTGTTTGTATATTACCTCCAGCAGCGACAGGGATTTGGATACTTTTACCTCGTAGATTAATTGCTGTAACAAATTGAGCACCTTCCATTGACTTTCCAGCAACAAAGCTGATTCTCTTTCCAGACTTGCTCATGTCAAGTATTTCTCCAGTTTCAGGATGAGATAATGCTGCTTCAACCGTATGCAATCCGATACCAAGCGATGTTGCAATCATGATTGACTTGGTTTGATTTGAATCGTTAAAATGAAGTGCATGACAAAAGTAGGTTGGGGACAAATCTAACGAAAGACACGTGTAAGAGTTCTGGAAGTATTTTTTAAACTGAGGATGGTCTTGAGAATCAATCCTGGTTTCTACACTCAATTCGGTTCCAGAATAGGTAACACGATGATGCGGTGAGACTAGATAGACTTTGGGAAACGTAACTTCCACAAGCTCTTCCTCCTCGCTATTTTCTTCCAAACTTGTAATGTTTTGCTTCTTAAGTTGCTTTTGTTCTTCAAAAGCTATGCGATCTTGTTCGTTCAGCTTTGCCGGATCAAGAGTAGTAGTAAATGCTACAGAGGCTTCTCTTGCAAAGTTTGCAAAGTCGCCATTTTGATACATTTTAGCAACAAGAGTGTGTTCACCTTCATCTACATTGGAATACATGACAGCTCTATTTGTTGCAGTACAAAAGAAAGGACCATTATCCAGTGAGAGACACATTGTCGTATCTTTGAACTTCTCTTGGAAGGCTTCTTCATTCAGTTCAGTCACTGCTGTTATTTTAACTTCGAGTTTTGGTCCGAGTACGACTGCATTGTTGACGGGATGCTTGAACTCTAGCTGTACTACATTACTGTGTTTCAAAGGATTGCTGTCATTGTTTTGAACTGTTTGCTTGGTGGATAATCGAATCGGAGTGTCATTCCCAAGCGGTGCAGTAATCGCTGCATCTGATAGAGCTAGGATGAAATGAAAAAGTATTAGACAAACAATAGTGGAAGTAGACATGGCTCGTAATTTGACTCTGTTCCAATGCAAAAGCCAAGGAAGGAAACTCTGTCACTATTTTCAAAATTATGAAATAAAGTCAAATACAGTAATACTTTGATAGACTAAGTATCAATGGCCTAATCGAGCAAAAAGCCATGGAAGGGAACTCTGTACTATTTTTGAAATAAAAATAAATTGAAAATTCAAATACAGTGTAGATTAAGATACAGAGGAGCTCTTTCTCACTAGAGGCCATTTTTGTTTCTTTTAAAATTTTGCAAGTGGGATTGGGCTTCTTTTGGCTTCTTTTTATCTTTGGCCAAAGAAAAAATCCATCTTTTGTTTTATTGTTGATGCACGCTTGATGCAACTATAAAGAATTCTATCCTCTAAAGTGATCATTGAAAAGAATTCGATTCCTTATCTAGCTTACTACAAGTAAACTATCTATTCATTCTCGGAACAACAACAATCTAACAATGCCATCTAGCAAGAGACCTCAAACATCGACAACCCAAGAAGCAGCTCCAGCTTACCTAACCAGATCCGTCAAGCGTAGGCTACAACAAGATGAGCAATCGAGTCTGCCCATTCCTGATCATCTTGTTCGTCATTGCCTTTCTTTCGTCGGAGTAGGAAGCTACTTTTACATTGCTTCTGTAAGTAAACAGGTGAAGAGGTGTGTGGAGATGGAGTTTCCGAGTGATAGGAGTACATCGGCAGAGAGTATTGTTGCATCGAAGCATTCGTTCATTCGATTTAGACAATCAACACCAATGACTACAATGGATATCAAGGAATTGCAATGGATTGAAAAGTGCATCAAGGATGTAATCTTTTGTAATGATCGCGTGGATTTGTTCGAGTTTGTGTATGCTAACTTGAGAAGTTCCGAAAATGATAAAGAGGCTTCCTTTGTCGAGTATACACGGGCCGCAAGTATACATTGTAGTAGGAAGATCATGAAGCGCATCATTTCAAAAGATGAAAATATCTCGAAAATGAAAGAAGTCAATTATCCTTTCTTATTTGATGTCTATACAGACCATCCCACTCAATTGAAATTAGCAACATGTGTTCCATCTACATGTGATTCAGAGATGATAATTTACCTCCGCGAAAAAGGAGTTCAATTTGATATCTACTCTGTTGCGTTTGCTTTGATTGGAGGTCGTATTGAAAGTGCTAGGTGTTTGTTCGATTTTGTATCGATAGATGAAGAAGAATTAAAAGATGAAGTTCGCGATATTTCTTATTTATTTGCTCAATTTGCTGTTACTAGATTCAAAGGGTTGGAAGCAGTTCTATTCTTGAAAGAAAAAAAATTGCTGAATGAATTATTACTAATGCTGGTACTCCATCATCTACTAGAGAAAGGAATTCTTTTGGAGAACTTCAAACTGGTGCTAAATTCCGAAAGCGATTTTGATAGAAATAATTTTCAGCTTTTAATGAGAGGCCTCGTTGATTATCGCCGTTTGGATTTGTTAGAATATGTCGATACATCTGTGCGAAAGCTAGATATTGGTTATTGTACACGCATTGCTCAGGGATTGAATTTTGAAGATGTAGTTGAATTTTTAGCTACCAGGGAACATTGAAGAAAGATGGGGTAACATTCTTCGTTTGCTTTCAAGATAATTGAAGTAGCATGGTTTCAATATAATTGAAGTAGAATAATTATCTTTTTCTAACTTTGCAAAAGAAGTTTTTTAAAAAGAATATACTTTGTTATTTACATAATACATAAGCATCAAGGAACTAAGTAGACAGGATAATAAAGAAATTTTTGGACGTTGATATGCCTATACTAGCCTATTTTATATCATGTTCATCATACAAACAGTGCTACTGTTTTGTTCCTCTGATAGCACCAGGTCAAAACATTTTCAATGATGCAGAGTACTTTGAGTGCAATGCGTATTCTGATAGCCATAAGATATTTTGACCTCAATCAAGCGATAGCAAAAGGATTTTCATTTTTCACGAGTTAGAGTCTTCAGCATTTTAGAATACACCATGGAATCTAGTAAGATTGATTTAGTTCATGATGAAACAAAAACAGTATTTGTAAGCAAAAGGTAAAGTAAAAATAACATAGGAGCTCTTTCTCACTAGAGGCCTTTTTGTTTCTTGTCTAAAATTTTGCAAGTGGGATTGGGCTTCTTTCGGCTTCTTTTTGATCTTTGGCGCCAAGAAAAAATCTTTGGATGCTGAGTGAACTCTATTGCTCTGATCTGATGACACCACAAGAGATTATGAATTAGCAACACAGAATTCTATCCTCCAAAGCAATGCAATCATATCAAATGGGTAAGGAAGGAAAGAGAAAGACGCATGTGGCTGCAAGTTGCGCTGCTGAAAGAGTAGATAATAGTAAGTACGACCAGGCATGTTGTATAACCCCATCTAGATAATGCTCTAAATCAAATTCTAAAATACCGCCTCTAGTTACTTTCGAGAGTGAATCTTGCTTACCACTTCCAGATCATCTTGTCCGTCATTGCCTCTCTTTCGTCGGAGGTGGAAATTATTACTTTGTGGCATCTGTGAGTAAACAGCTAAAGCATTGTGTAGAGATGGAGTTTCCGAATGATAGAAACACATCCGCCTGTAATATCATTGCAAGCGAGGAAACTTTTGACGATATGATGATGGCACTTTTTGCAGAGAGCACTGGGATTGGAGAAGATGAATTGGCGACGGTGCAGCATAAAGTACAGGATGCAATCTTCAAGACTGATAGCGTCGATGTGTATGAGAGTGTCTACAGAATATTCTTGCGACTTGTAAAAGATGACGATGAGTTGATCATCCACAAAGTTTGGCCTGCTGTCCAAGCCAATAGCATCCAGATCATGAAACATATCATTTCGAACGATGAAACACTCTCCAAAATGAAGCTAATTGATGCTCCGGATCAAGATGAAGAGGTGGATCCAGTAAAGATTGCATCATGTATTACATCTTCCTGCGATGTGGAGATGATTGAGTATCTCCGCGGTAAAGGTGTTGAGTTCAATGCTAGTTCTATTCTTTTTGCGTTGAAAGGAGGTCGTATGGATACTGTAAGGCACTTGCTTGACTTCGTTCCTTGTGACTTGGAAGGTATACACTACAGTGTAGTTTGCGACATTGCTATCAATGCTTGCAAGTCTGAAGGATATGAAGGTCTTCGTGTGTTGAAAGAGAAGGGTTGGCTGAGAGGCCCTATTCAAATTTTTTTATATCATTGTATTCTTCCATTGGATCTTCCTGTTGATGCTATCAAAATCTTTGTCAAAGAATCAGAGGTGTCTCAACTTGAATTCCTTATGAATTTAGCACTAAACCACCACCGCCTAGATATACTGAAGTATCTTCATCCATCTTTACTTTATCTCGACGTTGAGGGAACTATTGCATGTGCCCTGGAAAATGAAGATGAGGAATTTGCCAATTTTCTACGCCCTCTGCTTTGAAAATGAGAAATTCACTGGTTTCGACCTCTAGAAATCATTGCATTATACTTGCATCACACGACTAGAACGAAGCTCAAAATCAACAAAAGGATAGCAATACTTCTATTATTGTAATGTCTATAATGTAAGATTAGAAATCACACTAAAAGCCATATGATGTTTTGACCTCAATCAAGCGATCAATAGGATACTCATTTTTCTCGACTTGGTTTCCTTCAACATTTTAGACTTCATCATAGAATCTAGTAACATTGAATTCGTTCATAAGAAACAAAATCAGTATTTGTAAGAAAAAGGTAAGTGAAAATGATGCAGGAGCTCTTTCTCACTAGAGGCCATTTTGTTTCTTGTCTAAAATTTTGCAAATGGGATTGATTGTTCTTTTGGCTTCTTTTTGTTCTTTTGGCGCCAAGAAAAATCTCTTCGAGTGATCTCTATGCTCGATGACACCACAATACAGCAATATCAAAAGAGCTATTCAATTAGGTAACAAAGAATCCCATCCTCTAAAGCAATCGTAACAAATGGATAAGGAAGGAGAAAGAAGTAACCGAAAGGCTGCAAACGAAGTAGATAATAGTAAGTACGAGTAGTAGGCATGTTGTGCAACCCCATCTAGATAAAACCAATTTCTCAAATACTGCCTCTAGTTACTTTCGAGGATGCATCTTGCGTACCTCTTCCGGATCATCTTGTTCGTCATTGCCTCTCTTTCGTCGGAGGTGGAAATTATTACTTTGTGGCATCTGTGAGCAAACAGCTAAAGAATTGTGTGGAGATGGAGTTTCCAGATGATAGAAACACTTCTGCCTTCAATATCATTGCTAATGAGGAAATTTTCGTCGCTTTCATTAAGGCATTTACTGCTTCAAAGAAAGAAGGAGATGAATTGGAGAGGGTGCAGATTGTAGTACAGCGTGCAATCTTTGAGACTGATGACGTCGATATGTATGAGAATATCTACATTGGCTTTTTCTTGAAAATTCGCGAAGAACCCGATGAAGCGATGGTCATCCATAGACTTGTTTGGCCTGCTGTCACTGAAAAAAGCATCGAGATCATGAAACACATTATCTCAAACGATGAAACCCTCTCGAAAATGAAAGAAATCGATGTTCCAGGCTCAGACGAATATGAAGACGCTGATCCAGTAAAGTTCGCATCATGCGTTACGTCTGCCTGTGATGTGGAGATGATTGAATATCTCCGCGATAAAGGTGTCGAGTTCAATGCTAGATCGATTGACTTTGCGTTGATTGGAGGTCGCATGGATACTGTAAGACACTTGCTTGACTTCGTTCCTTCTGACTTAGAAGGTATACACTACAGCGTACTTTGTGACATTGCTATCGATGCTTGCAAGTCTGACGGATATGAAGGTCTTCGTGTGTTGAAAGAGAAGGGCTGGTTGAGAGGCCCTCTTCTATCTATTTTATATGAGTGCGTTGAACAAATGGAACTTCCTGTCGATGCTATCAAAATTTTTATCAACGAAGAATCAGATTTTGAGACTGAAATCAAACCTCTTGTGGGGATAGCACTAAAACACCGCCGGCTGGATATAATGAAGTATCTTCATCCATCTTTACTTTATCTCGATGTTGAGGCAACTATGGCAGGTGCTCTTGAAAACGGAGATGAGGAATTTGCTGAATTTCTACGCCCTCTCCTCTAGAAATCATTGCATTGTACTTGCATCTTCGACTTGAACGAAGCTCAAAATCTACAGAAGATTATCAATAGGTACTTCTAATATTCAATATTCTAATATCTATTATGTAAGATTAGAAATCACACTAAAAATTTGTTTGTTAAAAAGAGTATTGGTTCATTGATGCAGACTTATGAATATTGTAAAAACTGAATGTCAGGATTTACACCTGCCACTCGCTAGACGACCCCTAGTACGCAAGGTAAATGTAATGTACCTCCATCTAGAAACGTCTTATTGTTGTCTCTGAAAGCATAGACTCGAAGCTGGAAAAAAGATTCGAGACATCGGTAGTAGTTATGGGAGTTGGTGACTGTATTGCACCATCCGATTCAAAACAATAACCTTTCTCCAAAATGTTGAAGAATGATTTTAGTACGGTTTGTTAGAAATCTGTTTGAAGCATCTTTTGTTCATCTTCAAAAGTTTGAGGGACCTTGTCCCTTGGTTTGGCAACTTCTCTCAATGTCTCCATTCGAAATCGAAGTGGTATACACGAATGCTTTAAAGGTACTTGAAAGTATATTCTGCGATTAGTTTCCAATTCAGTGAATGAGAAGACATTCAATAGATATAATCATTACCTTGGGTAGACTTTTCTAGTGTAGGGGGCTTTGTATGAATAAAAAGTGAGCAAAATGAAACATCTGTGCACTTTCGTTTTAAAATCAAATTTTCTTAGGCTAGTAAAACTAAATCAAATTTTCTTAATGTTAAAAGTTCTAACAAATCAAACTCAATCGCAGTCATATTAAAACCAAAATCATGTCGTCGAACAAGAGATCTCAAACATTGACAACCCAAGAAGCAGCTCCAGCTTACCTCACTAGATCCATCAGGCGTAGGCTACAACAAGATGAGCAATCGAGTCTACCCATTCCAGATCAGCTTGTACGTCATTGCCTTTCCTTCGTCGGAGGTGGAAGCTACTACTTTGTGGCATCTGGAAGTAGACAGTTGAAGAGGTGTGTGGAGATGGAGTTTCCGAATGATAGGAATACTTCGGCAGAGAGTATTGTTGCATCGAAGGAGACGTTTGTTCAAGTCATGAATATTTTTTATGCGGGCAATATCAGTGTAGTAAGAGAGGAAGAAAGAGAGGAAGCTGAAAGAGTTGTGCCTCTTGTACAGGATGCAATCTTTGATACTGATAACGTCGATATGTATGAGCAGGTCTACATTGGATTGTTTCTCAAAGAAGCAGAGAAAGATGAAGAAGAATCATTTCTCACATCTGTTTGGCCTGCTGTCCAAGCAAATAGCATCCAGATCATGAAACACTCATTTCCAACAGTGAAATCCTTTCCAAAATGAAGCAGTATGATGCTCCGGATCAAGATGAAGACACTGATTCAGTAAAGATCGTATCGTGTATTACATCTGCCTGTGATGTGGAGATGATTGAGTATCTCCGCGGTAAAGGTGTTGAGTTCAATGCTAGTTCTATTCATTTCGCTTTAAAAGGAGGTCGCATGGATACTGTAAGGCACTTGCTTGACATTGTTCCTTCTGACTTCGAAGGAATGGACATTCTCGATTTGGTGAAGATTGCTGGCTCTGCTTGCAAGTCTGAAGGATATGAAGGTCTTCGTGTGTTGAAAGAAAAGGGTTGGCTGAGAGGCCCTCTTCAAACGATGGCATTTGGATTTTTGTTTGAATGGGAACTTCCTATTGAAGTACTTCAAATCCTCCTCGACGGAGAATTATTTTTGGGTAATGTGATTTTTTCTGCAATAATATTTTCAATTGAATTGGGTCGTCTTGATTTATTACAACATCTTATTTCATATATTGATATCAATATGACAGAAGAGTATCTTGCAAACGCTCTGGAAAACGGAGACGAGGGAATTGCTAACCTTCTAGCACGTCTTGCATGAAGATGATATACAATTGCCTCGGTAACAGCATTTGCAATATTACAAGTTGATTATGGATCCAACTATCGGAGTATCATCCCAAGCGATGTAGTAATTGCTACATCTGATAGAGCTATGATGAAATGAAGAAGTATTAGAAAAAGGGCAGTTGAAGTAGACATGGCCCGTAACTTGACTTTGATCCAATATAAAAGTAAAGAAAGGAATTTCAGTTTGTTTCAGTCACTGTTTTTTAATTTGAAATAAAAAGAACTTTGACAGAGGAGCTATTTCTCACTTGAGGCCATTTTTGTTTCTTGTCTAAAATTTTGAAGTGGGATTGGTGTTCTTTTGGCTTCCTTTGGCGCCAAGAAAAATTCTCTCAGTTTTGATGCACGTTAATACAACTATCAGGTTCTTAAAAGATCACAATCGAAAAGAATTCGATTCCTAAACCAAGTTCCTACAAGTAAACATTCTATTCACTCTCCGAGCCAATATCTAACAATGCCATCTAACAAGAGTCCTCAAACTCAAGAAGCAGCTCCAGCTTACCTCACTAGATCCGTCAAACGGAGACTGCAACGAGATGAGCAATCAAGTCTACCTATTCCAGATCAGCTTGTCCGCCATTGCCTTTCCTTTGTCGGAGATGGAAACTACTTTTTCCTGGCTTCTGTGAGCAGACAGGTGAAGAGATGTGTAGAGATGGAGTTTTCAAATGATAGGAATACATCGGCGGAAAGTATAGTTGCATCGAAGGAAACGTTCGTTCGATTCATGGATATTTTTTGCGCGGACCCTACATTCGTCGTAGAAAGAGAGGAAAGAATAGAGGAAGGCCAAAGAGTTCTCCATCTTGTCCAATGCGCAATTTTTAAGACCGATAACGTAGATTTGTATGAGAATTTCTACGTTGACTTTTTTTGTAAACACCAAAATACAGATGATGACAAAGAATCATTTATCAGCACTGTTTGGCCTGCGGTCGGAGGTAAAAGCATTCAGATCATGAAACGCATTATCTCAAACGATGAAACCCTATCCAAAATGATGCAATATGATGCTCCCGAAGAAGATGAAAATGTTGCTCCAGTAAAGATCGCATCATGCATTACGTCTGCCTGTGATGTGGAGATGATTGAGTATCTGCGGGGAAAAGGTGTTGATTTCAATGCGAGATCGCTTTATTATGCGTTGAGAGGAGGTCGTATAGATACCTTAAGGCACTTGCTTGACTTTTTTCCTTCTGACTTCGAAGGAATGGACATTCTCGAACTGTTTAAGATTGCTGGCTCTGCTTGTAAATCTGGCGGGTATGAAGGTCTTCGTGTGTTGAAAGAAAAGGGTTGGCTGAAAGGTCCTCTTCAAGAGTTCGTCTATGCATTTTTGATTGAATGGGAACTTCCTCTTGAAGTGTTGGAAATCCTCCTCGACGGTGAAACAGATGCAATTCCTTTGCTTACCCTTGTGATATTTCATTCTATTGGAAAGGGTCGCCATGATTTCTTGGAATATTTTCGTGAGTCACAAATCAGGATCAATGCGGAAATGACTATTGCAAATGTTTTCGAAAACGGAAACGAGGAAGCAGCTGAAATTCTTAGAAATATTTCTTAGCTTGCGTAGGTGCATACTTTGGAAATTCACAAGCTTGCATAAAAACAATAAAACTGTATTATGCCATTATGTTTCATTGTAAGCTAACATGGATGGATCCAGTACATTATTCCATAAAACTTTGGATTTCCGACCTTGATTGCCATGTCTTTGATTTGTTTCCTATCTTCATTTCTAGAATTAAAACTCGCATTCATCACTCATTGCTAAGATATCTTCTACTAGACGATGATCCCTACACCTTTCTTGAACAGTGTCCACAATACGAGTCATGACTTTTTGAAGATGAAGCCGCTCATGCACCTCCTCAATATAAGTCTCTTGCTTCATAGTTAATTCATCCTTCAATTCCAATTGCTGCATTTGAAGAATATCAACTTGATTTTGATGTTCTAATCTCTCCCTATCAAATTGATCCTTGGTACTTTGTAACTCTTTCTTGAGCCTTGCATTGGTCTTACTCACTTGTTTTGCATGCTTGTTGAGTGTTCCAAATGTTTCTCCTAGACTACTATTTGCATCCATGAGTCTTTGATTGTTATCTTGTAGATTTCTAAAGTCATTCTTGAGTTGAGCATTTTGCTTACGTAGTTTGTAAACTTCCTTGCGTAAATGTTCCAGCAGCTTTCCACTTTCAATCATGAGTGTCTGTTGCTGCTGTGTCATTTTAGACCTGCCCGACGAAGCTTTTGATTCGGGAGGAGGTACATCTGGAGGAGGTGGCGGTACACTGATTTTTATTTCCGTGTTTTCTGTGACTAGATCGTAATTTTCATCATTAATGGTCTGGTCAGAAGGCTTATATTCTC
Organism: Chaetoceros tenuissimus; assembly: GCA_021927905.1. Taxonomy (NCBI): domain Eukaryota; phylum Bacillariophyta; class Thalassiosirophyceae; order Chaetocerotales; family Chaetocerotaceae; genus Chaetoceros; species Chaetoceros tenuissimus. The sequence continues at coordinate 840,809 of BLLK01000027.1, read as the reverse complement.
TAGCATCAATCAGTAGCTGCTTAGTAGTTTTCGTTTGGACAGTAGATGCACTATGCTGTGACTGGGAAGCCGATTGATTGAAGCCTGAAACACAGTCTGTTTCTGCAGCATCTTGGTCAGCTTCTTCTTCTTGATTACTATCATCAGTTGTACCTTTCTTATTTAGTTCCTCTTCTTCTGGAATGCTAGCTGGACATTTATTATCTTGAGAAGCACCTCCTTCCTCTTGTCTTATAGAATTGCTCTCATCATTTTCAGTGCTGGAATCAAGAGATGAATCAGGTGTTATAATATTCTCTTTATTCTCATCTTCTTGAGTGTCACCAGCTGCCTCGTCTAGAGCAGTATGTTTCATCATATCATTTACCTCGTCTAGGTTTTCACCGACTGTCTCTGACCCAATTACTTGGCCCTCTACTTTCATTGATGCCGACGTCATGCTTTTGTTGCTTAGATTAGCTCAGAATATATACTTTTTCTCTTTACTTTGGTACTTTCCCAAGGCTACTGATGGATACCTAGGTGTTAGCAGGTGTCTATAGTATGTATTGAATAATTTTTGCGCTCGGTTTCACCTTTCAGCTTTGCGCGGTTGGTCTCCCACCGTTTTGATTTAAAAAAGAGGGACTACCGAGAGACTACCTCAGTCCCATTAAAAGTTTCCTATAAAGGATAATTTTTAACCGACAAATCCAAAATCAAATTGTGAAGATAGATTTGATCAAGAAGCATCATCGCTCATGTAAATTATTTATAATTAGAATATGAATTGATTAAATCTAGAAATATCACGACCGTGACCCCAACAATAAGCCACCTTGAATCTCTTCATCATCTTCTTTATGTGCAGGAGCATTTGCTTTCTTCAGCAACTTGAAAATACCAGTTCCAAGAGGAATAGGAATTCCCATAATAATACATTCACTGACACCAACAATAGCATCAGTTCTTCCGTGACATGCAGCATCAAATAAATGATCAGTTGTCTTTTCAAAGGATGCAAGCATCAATACACTTTCGCGCATTTTGGAAACTCCAAATCTTGTAATACCCAATACTTCACCCTTGAATGTCATGACATCAGACAACAGCAGTAAATGCCTACTATCGATACCAATACCATATGCATTCATAATATACGAAATTTCAGAAGAGATTGATGTACGAGCAGCTTCAACACCTAGAGTTTGTTCCACCTCGATGACGTGATTGGTAGTTGTTCGCCGTCCATCAATTCCAGGAGATCCCATCACTTCGGCTAAGCCATATCCTTCTACAAGTAAATGGTATGATGTTTGACCATCTTTATCTTCTTCATTGATAACTGCACGATTGACACTTGGGATTCCTTGTACAATGACATCTGGAAGAGCATTTTTCAATGCTTGCATAGCAAAGTAAATTGGAGGCGGAGCTGAACCTGGCTTATCAGTTGCTTCTGGTACATAGATACGAAGTTTTGATTTAGAACCTTTCTTAACCTTGACATGACACTCTTTGAGAGATCGTAAAATCGCAGGTTTAGTGTATCCTGTAACCCCTTTCAAAATAGACTTGCGGACAGAGTAGACATCAATACCAAGTTTGAGTTGATCAATAGCTTTTAGATCCAATTCCACAGAAACATAGCATTTAGATGGTGCATAAACTTCCTTAATATAGGAAGAAACTTGACCAAGCGTAGTCTTTTCGATGACAGCTTTGACCACACGCGCACCGATCTTATTGTCATCTTGGACAAGTTGAGCAGTGATGATGGGTGTAGAAATATTCTTGGAACCATTGATGATTTCCTTCAGACGAGGAACTCCAAGCGTAACATTCATACTAGATACTCCCGCGAAATGGAATGTTTTCAAGGTCATTTGTGTACCAGGTTCACTAATAGATTGTGCCCCAATTGGACCAATAGCTTCACCAGGAAAGACAGAAGCTCTATCATACTTTGTAAGTGCTTTGTCCATCATCATTTTGATTTGCTTTTTACTCAAGCGACAGCTATCCCAGAGTCTCTGGTCAATCATAGCCGATGTAATACTATCATCTTTATCGCTGAGCAATTGTTCCTGTTTCTTGACTAAGCCTCCGAAGTAATCACGAATTTCGTCAAAGAAAACACTTCCAATTGGAAGGAGCTTTTGGAAGTTTGGATGTTTAAGTTCAGACTCAACCAGATCTATCATATCTTGTCCCATCACAGCTGCTTCGCCGAGAGCTGGATAGTTTTGTGTGACAGTAAGCCGAAGCCTATTGAAATCCACTGGTCTGTCATTATTCTCCATAAGCTCTGGGTTCAAATTGTCATCTCCGTAGATGAATTGAACAACAGTGTTTTCACTGTTACGGACGGTATTATCATATTGAAGAGATAAATCCTCTAGTGCTTTCATCAAACGTCTTGCCATATATCCTGTTTCTGCTGTCTTTACAGCTGTATCTACCAAACCCTCACGACCTCCCATCGTATGGAAGAAGAACTCTGTTGGAGCAAGTCCAGTATAAAATGAGTTTGCAACAAATCCTTTTGCAGGAGCAGTCAACTCATGGTACTGAAAATGTGGTAAGGTTCTGTCAACAAATCCATTCTCAATACGTTTACCTCCAACAGCCTGTTGACCAACACAAGCCATCATTTGCGAAATATTCAGAGGCGAACCTTTGGAGCCACATTCAGCCATAATACGAGGTGCATTTGCCCATTCCAAAGCCTTCATTGCTTCTTGACCTGCAGATTCACGGAGTTTTCCAAGAATACCATTCATCATTTCTTCCAATGACTGCAAGAGATTACATCCTGGACGCAATTCGAGAGATCCCTCGTTATACATTCTAAGATTGTCGTCTGCTTTATCGTAACCTGTTGATAAGATTTTGTGCTTTAATTCTTGTAATGCATCAGATGGAGTGACATCCGATACACCAATAGAAAAGCCTTTATGGTGACCCATGAATCTAGAACAGAATCTTGCAAAACGGTCCATAATATCTGCAGCATATTGAGAGCCGCAATCTCTGAGTAAAACGTACAAAAGACCCGTCTTGCTTCCATCTCCAATCGTTTTCTTTGCAATGTTTCCCGAAATAAGTTCACCGTTTCTGAAAGCGACCCATCCATCGTTTGGACAAAAATGTTTCTTCTTTAAGTCTGAAGCGTAGTTCTTCTCCTTCATCTCGAAGTTAACTAGATTCTTTACACTTTTGTTGGGCCTAATCATTGTTGAAAATAGCTGTTTCCCAGTCCATAGAGGAACTGGTCTGAATATTGTTGGAGTAGGAACATCAATCTCTTCATCTGCGTGTCCAAAGTATGCAGCCATTTGACAAAATGCATCCTTTGTGAAGAAACGATCTTTTTGTGTAATCAAATAAGCAGCAGAGAGAAAATCCTGAGCAGAAGCTACAAGGGGTTCTCCATTGCGTCCCGTTACAAGATTATTATGAACTCCCATTAGGAGAGTAGCTTCTGTTCTGGCTTCTTCGGTCTGGGGAAGATGCATATTCATCTCATCTCCATCAAAATCTGCATTATATGGAGCACAGACTTGGATATTGAATCTGAAAGTTTTCCACTCCATGACTTTCGCACGATGCGACATGATACTCATTTTATGCAGAGATGGCTGACGGTTGAACAAAACTACGTCACCGTCTTCCATGTGTCTTTCAACAATGTCACCAATCTTCAATTGTTTTGCAGCCTTGTCTCTATCCCCAAATTGCAAAGATTTTACGAAACCATCATCTCCACCTGGTCGAATTTGGTTTGCTCCAGGATGTACATCTGGACCATTTCTTACCCTGGCCCTCAACTTTTCTATATTATATCTGGATACTCTTTCTGGATAAGTCATGACTTTCGCAACGTGCACAGGTACTCCAACTTGATCAATGCGAAGATTAGGGTCTGGAGAAATAACTGTTCTCGCAGAGAAATCTACACGTTTTCCAGATAGATTTCCTCTGAATCTACCTTGCTTACCCTTTAATCTTTGACATAATCCTCTGATTGGTTTTGCGCCAATTGGTCTTTGTAAGCCCGGCATTTCACCATTGATATATTGTGCGACTTGTACTTGCAAAAAGTCCCATTCTTCCATAATTGTTTTGGTTTGAGGACCTCTACTCAAGGCTAGTTCCAATGCAACGTTGACATCTAAAATTTCTTGAAGTTTCACAGTCAAATCATCTTCATTACTTCCTCCACCAGAATCCATTGCAACACTCGGCCTGATGGGTACTGGAGGAACCAGTATATTCTGCAAAATGAGATTTTCAGGTCTACCAATAAGTGGTTCTACCCACAAAACTTCGCAATCTTCATCTGAAATATTCTTCAACAATGTCAATGCTCGAGTTGGTAACAAATCTTCGACGGCATTACCTAATGAAGTCTGTACATCTCTATTAAGTTTCATAGATTCCTGCAATTGTTCTACGAGATTTTCTAATTCTTCTTCCATATGCTTGGTTTTATACTTTTCATGAACAATTTTCAACGTTGGCACTCCTGAAATCTTTTTAACTACTCCATTTGCAACATGGCAATATGGGCAATGTTTTGCCTTTTTACATTTGTCAACAACCTTTTTGAACAGGGCAGCTTTCGACAGTGCTTCCTTTGTCTTTCTCATTTTTCTTAGATAGGATAATCTTTCATTATCAGATAGAAGCACACGCGAACATGTCTTACAGATAGATTGTAAGATACTGAGGGTATGCTTTATAAAACCGATATGATATACTGGAAGTGCTAGGCGAATATAACCATAGTGCCCTGCACAATCTGTGAGTTTCCGTTTACATGTAGCACATGTACTGACTTTATCACTGACTCCAAGCCTCGGATCTAAGCAACCTCCCATTGCTGGAGTTCTAGAAGGCATCGAAAATAGTTCTCGGGATGTTACTTGAAACTCAGCCACCCTTTGAATTTCTGCAGGTGACAAAAGTCCAAATTGTAAATGGGAAATCTTTTGTGGTGCATTCGAAGACTCTACAAGTTCTTTCGATGGCCTTGCATAAGGGTCGTGATGGTCTTCATGATGATTCATCTTGGGAATTCTCTGCCCAAATTATGCTCTGATAGACAGACTACAACTTTGAGGATAAGTCTTTTGTTTGAATAGCACCTTTCCTATTCATGCATGTACGAGTGCTTCAAAAAGTGTGGTGAAAGTCAAGTTTTTCTAATTTTCTAAAATTTTTATGGCTGAGCCTGATGGCAGTCTACCTACTACCTACCCGACAAAGATAAAGATTTTTAGATAAATGAGAATTTTCAGAACAGGTAAATAATGGTTATTAAAAATACGTACAACTTCAACTGCTTTCTCCAACGCTCACATGTAGCATGAACATTTTTTGGTGTCTGGGATTTTTTTTTAAAAAAGAAAGTTCAAAACGCTACTTCTGTGAGAAAATCCCACTGTTAGGTTGGTAGATTATGAGAACCCGAATTCTTCATCTGAATTCTTTTGGAGAATTCTTCTATGTTTTGGTCAGAACTTTACATACTTTATATAACATAATTACTATTTTGATAAGAAACAACTCTATCTTTTCAGTTTATCAATACCCAATAGCTCTAACCAAGAAAGAAATTTAAGTAAGTGAATATTTGTTTGACTAGTGACAGTTTGGTGTGATTATACCTCGCATGTGCTTCGGCCTCTGCAATGAAGGTGCACAAACTGATGACATATACAACGAGGTCCGAATATGAAACGGATAATGGAAAGTACTTGTGTTATACAACACAGTACACCTCGGCTCACGGATGGAAAGAACCTCTCTATTTAAACCTTATGTTTATAGAGAGCCCAACCAATAGCTTAGAACTCAGTCTGATCAACTGGAGTTATGGTTGGGAGCTCAGCAGAAGCCTATGGAGCAAGTAACCGTGTGAGCATTCCTATGGAATGAAATCAAAATATTTTGCTAATAAAATTTTCCAAATTTACCAAATAAATAGAATGGACGATATTCCAACTTTCACTGCATTTGTGCAAAATGTTCTAGGCGTAGCCGTTGTAAGAGCTCGCACTGAACTTGTTGCTTATATTTCAACATTTAGACGATTGATGACAATCTCAGAAGAAGACATTGATAGATTCATTTCACAAGTCCATTCTTCCAACTCTGGTCGCGCTGCTGCTCAGCGTATTGTGTATGGGCCTGCTTTGGCTGCGAATCTTAAGGTATTATCTTTCACTCTTAAAGATAGAGCAAACTGTAATGCTCTCTACGATGCTGCAGGTCTTGCTGCCTTGGATCAAGCCCAGTTAGCTCTCATGCAGAATTATCGTGACCAAGCACTACAAGATAAAGATAATGATGATGCTGTAACTCTACCAGATATCGATGTGCCAAAGTTTACTACAGACAATTATGATGATTTTATGGCTAAATTCCTAACTGTCGTCTCACGTACAAAAGGTGTACATGGCGTATCTATCGATTACATTATTCGTCAAGCTGATGGAAATTTCAATGACATTCATCCAACTCGAAAGTTGAAGATGAGAGCATGTTTGGCCAGAAGAGGTCCGAAATTCCAAGAAGACTCCAAGACTCTCTTTGGCTTGTACCTCCAGTACATTGGTACAACAGGACATGGAGCAAATCTTGTGAAACAGTTTCAACCTCGCCATCAAGGCTTTAATTTGCACTTTGCTTTTGTTAACCACTTTGCAAATGCTACACACCTTCAAAACAAAGCGGCTCAAGCTGCAACAGACTTGACTAAACTGAATTACTCTGGAGATAAGATGCGCTTCAAAATGGAAGATTATTATAATCGTATGACACAGTGTTTTAATGACTTAGCAAATGGCGGTGCCCAGTATGCTTTAAATGATCACCAGAAGATCCAGGCCTTCTGTCAGGGATTGAAGAATGCGGAAGCTGTTAGGTACCATGTGGATGCAAAGCAAGCATGGGATGCCATTCAAGGACCAAAAGACTTCGACACCTATTATAATTTGTTCTCGTCCAAACTTCAGCAATATCATACTTTAATTGGAAATGGATCCAATACCGACAATAGACGAATCAATAATGTTGATACAGGAGGTAGAGGCAGAGGACGTGGTGGACGATTTGGAAGAGGAGGTGGTAGAGGTCGTGGCCGTGGACGTGGTAGAGGTAGAGGCTCTTACCACAATAACAATCCTTACCACAATTCTTCAGGGCTTCCTAATTTTACTGCAGAGGCTAGGAACTACCCTCAAGAGATGTTTTCCAAAATGTCCAAGATGCAGAAGGCTGCCGTACAACAAGCGAAAATCGATAATGGGTGGAAAGATGGCCGTACACCACCTGATGGCTTTACTGTAAATGGTGACGGTTATGCCATCCCTTCTCCGAGCATTGTTGCTGCGATTCAGTCTCAAATGAATATTAGACAGTTCCAGCAGGTACAGACCCCTGGTGCTGGTACACCACTTCCACCACCACCACCGCCTCCGCCAGCTGCTCCTCCTATTCCTGGAACCATCACTACCAATAATGCAGGTCAAGCTTTTGGCTCGTCTGCATCAAGGGGAGGAAATGGTGATGCTTCTAGTATTATTTCTACTGTCAATGGTCGGGCATACAATGGACATGTGTATGATGCGAACGGTAATAGAATCTCCTGAATGATATGCCAGTTGTTACTGATGACTGGCCTATTTCTCTTGTCCCGTAGACTGTTTCGGGAACTATTGCTTCGTTCCACTTGTACTCCAACTCATGCAATTAGAGCGTTCATTACAACTACCATCTCTGCAACTAGATCATCCTTTGATATTGAATCTTTTGTGCATCCTACTTTGACTGCAAATGAACATCAGCGTGGTACGAGACTTGGTATCGACTCATGGGCAGATACAAATTGTGCTGGAAAACATGCCTTTGTCGAAGAGTTTGTTGTTGACAAGTTTGTTACTGCTGGTGGATTCAGCGCTTCACTTGGAACCATCCCAGATTTACCCATTGCAAATGTGCTCTACGCTTATGATACTGATGATAGCAAGACATACATCATCGAATGCAATAACTCAATATACCTTGGTGATAGGATGGATGACTCTTTGATGAATCCGATACAGGCAGAAGAGTCTGATGTAAGGGTTGATACGAGACCTAAGCGATATTACTCTGATCCACATGCACAAACCATAAGTTTTCCCTGTGGTACCGTGATTCCTGTAGAATATGATGGGGCACTGCCGTTCATTCCTATTCGTCGTCCTACTGCTGATGAAATTCATATCTGTCCAAGACTTGTCATGTCAGCTAAGTTCCCTTGGGATCCTAGTATCCCTGGTGGTAACTTCTCTCAGCCAAGATCTGTATTCTCTACTTCTTCAAGTATCCTTGATTCAGTGCAAGATGATCCAGTTGGATCTTCTCTCATGTCACTGCATCTGCTATCTGCTGTGCAATCAACTTCTGTACTCCATCCACATGAGGATACCTTTAAGTCATTACAAGCGATGAATTCGTATAAGAGCAAAGAAAGTATCAGCCCTGAGGAGTTGGCACGGTTGCTCAAGATCGGCTTGAAGACTGCCCAGAGAACTTTGCAGGCAACCACTTCGAAATTCATTAGAACTACTGGTGCTCTCTCTCGGCGTTTCAAGACTGACAAGGCTCAGCTCCGATATAAACAATTGTCTAGAATCTTCGGCAAGTTTTATTGTGACTATCTCAAGGTCAATGCTACTTCGATTCGTGGATACAAAGGAGGAGTCATCTATACTAATGGACTTGGTTTCTATAAGTTTCTTCCATGTGAAAATGAGACTTCTGAAACTACTGGTAGGACTCTTAGGTACTTCCTGCACGTTGTAGGTCTGCCGTATAGTTTGCACTCTGATAACCATGGTAACTTCAAGGATGGACTCTTCAAGAGATTGATGAGGAAATTCGGAGTTTACCAGACCTTCACTGAGCCACACTCGCCATGGCAGAATAGGGCTGAGCCAGCCATTGGTGAGGTCAAGAAATACGCTAGAAAGATTATGATGAGTACTGATACACCTATTCGCCTTTGGTGCTTTTGTTATGAGTATACTGCTGACCTCTTATCACTTCTGGCAACCGCACGGTTCGATCTCCAGGGGAGAACGCCGTACGAAATGATTATGCACTACACTCCGGATATCTCAGAATATGTATCATTTGGTTGGTTTCAGTGGTGTTACTACTTTGATGAGGACTCCAAAAGTAAGAAGATCTGCCGTTGGTTGGGTCCTGCTCATGAGGTAGGACAGTCTTTCTGTCACTGGATACTCCTAAGCAACGGAAATTTTATAGCTCGATCATCTGTCATTCCTATACCGGATCATGAGCTAGAGTCTGATGAATTAAAGCGCCGTACCAATATCTTCATGGACTGTATACATGAGAAAATTGGAAATACAAAGGTACCAATCTATAACAATATCTACCCTCAGCGTGTTTACTATGATGCTTTTGACGACCCTGTCGAGGATGATGAGAGTCAATTACCATATGGCGAAGAACTGCATGAAGCTAAGCTTGAAGATGTCAATGATAGATATCTCGAGGCACTTGACAATTACATTAATTCTGAGGTCATCATGCCTGACAAGGATGGTACTGCTGTACTTACCAAAGTGAAAGGTCGTAAGCGTGATGCTGCAGGTAACCCTGTAGGAGAGGCAAATGAAAATCCTATTCTTGATACCAGAGTCTATGAACTAGAATTTCCAGATGGCAGGATTGAGGAATATGCAGTCAATATGATTGCAGAGAACCTATTTGAGCAAGCTGACGAGGACGGCTGGGACAGTGGTATCATTGAGGAATTTCTAGACATTCGCAAGGACGATTCTGTAGCTGTACCCAAAGAACAAGGCACGTACTTTAACAGTGCTGGAGTTGAGAGGAACGTTGTAACAACCAAAGGATGGGAAGTCCAAGTCAAATGGAGAGACAAGTCTACGAGCTGGATTTCACTTAAAGACGCAAAGGAAGGTGATCCACTAGGTCTAGCTGAATTGGCTGTAGCATTGAAAGTACAAGATGAGCCTGCCTTTAAGTGGTGGACCAATCATGCCTTGAGACAACGAGCCCGACTGATCTCAAGATTGAAATCAAATGTTATTAGAAAAGGCAAGACTAAGTTTGGGATACAGGTTCCTGGCACATGGAAGGAAGCTGTCAAGATTGATGAAGCAAATAATAATACGCTTTGGCAGGACGCCATCAATAAAGAAATGGTCAATGCTAAATGTGCTTTCAAGTTATTGGCTCGAGGAGATAGACCGCCGCCTGGGTACAATGAGATACTGTGCCACTTGGTATTCGATGTCAAGCTGGATATGACTCGAAAAGCAAGATATGTTGCTGGAGGACACTTAACTAACGTTCCCGCAAATATGACCTATTCTAGTGTTGTCTCAAGAGATACAGTTCGAATCGGATTCCTTGTGGCTGCTCTTAATGACCTTGATATATTAGCTGGTGACATCCAGAATGCTTTTCTTTCTGCTCCTACCGAAGAGAAAATATTCTTCTATGCAGGAGATGAATGGGGTGCTGATAAGGACCGTGTAGTCGTTGTAGTCCGTGCTCTATATGGTCTCAAATCTAGTGCTTTACAATTTTGTAATCATCTTGCTGCAACACTTGGTAACAAGCTTGGCTTCAAGTCCTGTCTCGCTGATCCTGATCTATGGTACAAAGCATGCATCGATTCCGATGGAAATGAGTATTACTCATACATTCTTGTATATGTTGATGACCTGTTGATTATTGATAAGAATCCAAAGCGATTTATGGAACAGATCCAAGGTGACTTCACTGTCAAGAAGGAGAGCATCGGTCCTCCTGACAGATACCTAGGAGCTGACATCAGAAAAGTTGAGGATGATGGTGCCAAGCCATTTTGGACTATGAGTTCTAATTCCTATCTTGACAAGGCCATTAAGAACCTTAAGGCTAAGCTCAAGGAGAGCGGTTTGGAATACAACAAGAAACTTTCTGATCCGAATTACAGTCCAAAGCAACCATTTACTACTGCATCTTATCGACCTGAACTTGATACTTCTGAAGAATGTACTGATGACCAAGTTACTCTATTTCAGAACCTAATTGGGATATTGCGATGGGCAGTAGAACTTGGTAGGATCGATATTGGATATGAGGTATCAGTTTTGTCTAGATATTTAGTTTCACCAAGGACTGGACATCTCTTACAAGCCATTCATGTATTCAAGTTTCTTGACATTCATAAGGACAACGAGTTAGCCTTTAGACCGAATTTGCCAAATCTAAGTCTCAATTACGAGGAGATCAATGAACAGACAACGTATATGAAGAAGGCATATCCTGACGCTGTTGAAGATTTACCTCCTAACGCACCTGTTCCAAGAGGGAAACCATTGTCCATGTATGTGTTCGTGGATAGTGATCATGCTGGTGATAAGATAACTAGGAGATCCCAGACTGGTATTCTATTATATCTGAATTCTGCTCCAATTATTTGGTATTCTAAGAGGCAAGCGACTGTTGAATCATCTACCTTTGGATCCGAATTTGTCGCACTCCGCGTTGCATCTGAATTGATTATTTCTATGAGATATAAGCTTCGTATGATGGGAGTTCCAATTGAGGGTCCGACTCATGTCTTTTGTGATAATGAGGCTGTTTACAAGAATTCTTCAATTGCTCATTCAACTTTGAAGAAGAAACATAATTCTATTTGTTTTCATCGAGTACGAGAATGTGTTGCTGCTGGTATCCAAGTTGTACACAAGGTTGACACTTCTGATAATTTATCTGACATTCTAACGAAATCATTGCCTGCTCATATTAGGAAGAATCTACGATCCTTAATCATGTATATCAGGAACTAACATTGTGATGCGAATTATTGAAATTGAAATTTAAACATTCGAGGAGAGTGAGAAAATCCCACTGTTAGGTTGGTAGATTATGAGAACCCGAATTCTTCATCTGAATTCTTTTGGAGAATTCTTCTATGTTTTGGTCAGAACTTTACATACTTTATATAACATAATTACTATTTTGATAAGAAACAACTCTATCTTTTCATCTGTATGTACCTACCTTATCTTTCTTTTTTAACTCACTACTAAGATACCTATCTTTCTTCTTTAAGTCACTGCTAAGATAGACAATTAAAAATAAGGCAGAATCTCCTTTTGATCTATATAGCATGCCTACTCTTGCAACGATTGCAGCAGTAGAACAAAAGCATTTCGTAGATGTGGCTCGAATTCAAAGAACCTTTTTGAATTCTAAACATATGTGTTGTTGCATACCGCTAGGTGTAGAAGAAGAAGAGATGAAATATCAAAAGATGTATAGTAAATATCCTCTGAAACAAGAATTGGCTGCAGTAGCTTTAGTTGACGATCAAGTAGTGGGTTTTATTCAGTTGGTAAAGGAAGGAGTACCATGTGATTTACATACTTGTAAGCAAGGTGAAATGTATATTGAGTCTGTGGCAGTAGATCCAGCATCTCGTGGATTAGGCGTTGGAACAAAGTTACTCGAGTGGGCAGAAGAAATGGCTCTTCAACATAGTTGTAACTTTATTTCGCTTGGTGTTGTCGCCGGAAATCCTGCCATTCGACTTTACGAGAGAAAGGGATATGTCATCCATCCTCAATCTTGCATATCTTCATTGTTTACTGTTTTCTTCGTGTGTCTCTGTTTTGGCCCATTGATTTGTCCGGCTGGATCAAGATCGTATTGGACTTGCCGAGCATATGACATGAAGAAAGAATTGAAGAAGGGAGAAGAATAAACATTAAATTGTTCTTATACTTGAAAATTATGCTACGTATATCATTTTTTCTGTGTTGTTTCTTCGAGACTTTTTGAAATCACTCATGATCCAACACGGGTAATTTGGCCACAGGCACGCAAGTGACCATCACGGAACAAAATTCGCATACCCTTTCGAATGTACTCCTTTTGCTTCATGAAGCGAAAAGTAATTCTAACATTGGAACCAGCGCAAATGATTCCACTTCCATTACTCATGATATCGCCAATAGTTTTATCTCCAATGATCTCAATATTCTCTACTCTAGCACACTGCTTCACATGTAAGATATGGACAAAAGTCTCATAGTTCTTACGGATTGTGGTTCCATCATATCCATCACTCTTTAACACGGTCATCTCAGCTTGGAACTCGTCAGGAATAAGTCCCTCTGGACGTTTCTCCAATATGACCATTCCCTTACGAATCAGTTTTTTCTGATCCTTGTTTAGGCTTAATCCAATACAAGCAGAGTTACCAGCCATGATGTGACTCACATCTGTTCTAGAAATATGAGCAGACTTGATTTGAGTCTCTACAAAACTTCCATCAGTGCAAGGACCTACAAAGACCTTGTTTCCAACTACAGATCGTCCTGTGTTTACAAAGCCAGAGACAACTAGACCTATTCCTGTAACATTGAATGTATCCTCTACAAGAAACTCAAATGGACGCTGCAACTTCTGTTGGTGACGACGACGCTTTGGAAGAGATGCACACAAAGTATGAAGCAAATCTAGTCCTTGTCCAGTAACACAACTTGTAGAAACAACTGGGACAATTGCATGCATCTTGTTAAGAACAATGTCAACATCAGATAATTGCTTGATTTGATATGCCATTTTCTTATTCTCCTGAGATCGGAGGATATGAGAGATTTCATCCTTGGTTGCTTTCAATGCATGCTTTGGGCAACCATCGACCTTTGTTAGCACAATTATGATTGGAATGCCACAAGCCACAGCTAGATTTATGTGCTGACGAGTCATTAATGTAGGAGCATGTCTAGCATTAACTAAGACGAGGGTGTAATCAATCATACCAGAGGATATACCTTGGATAGTTGTCTTGAGATACTTCTCATGGCCTGCGAGATCCATCAAGCTAACAAAGTTCGTAGCCTGACGGGCAATATCTGCATCATTCAATAACTGATGCTTTCCGTTGGAAGAGTATGTTGGAATTGGCTTGAGCTCAGCGTCATACCCCACTAGGTGAGAAGAGATGGTGGATGTACGACCAGACTCAATCTCATGCTTCAGACGTGTAGTTGTCATTCTTGCTCGACCATTTCCATCATCGAGCAAACCTGTTTGCATGGTACCGATGAGCGAACTCTTTCCTGCGTCTACATTACCTACGACAGCAACACGGATCAAGTTCTCTGTCATCTTCATACTGAAGCACTCATCCTCTACGTTATCGTTTTTCGAAGGAACTGTCATTTTTTCTTTCTCAAGTGTTTTCTCTACTTTACAACTGTCACTTCTTTTGGTGCTATTTGATACTTTCTACTTCAATTTGACGTTCTTTTTTACAAGGTGAATGTTTCTTAGCTGTTGTTTTTGTTTTTGATTCATTTTCTTGTTTTCATAATTTTATGAACATAATGGCATAGAAAAATAAATACAATTTGCTGTCATTGTCACACTTGGAAGTGTTGGGAATTCTTTGGTGTTCCAACGACCAGAGATTTGTTCTTAGGGGAAAAACTTGTTTGCCATGTATGTTCTACTATTTTATGATGATCTATGTTTGCTAGCGGGTAGTGTTGTGAATCTACTCAACAATCTTCTTCACTTCCTTGAGCCATCTAATATATTCAGCCTGAAAAAATGCAAGTGTTAGTAACAAGTGGGTTGAATGAAACAATGATTTTCATAAATGTATTCTTACTTGTTCTCTGAAATCGCTGTACATTGCTACGAAAGCTGCAACGTCTTCATCAACTTGGCATTCCTCCTTGACAAAGTTCTCAAACTCTTCCTTCACGTCTTCAGGCAAATCCTCCATAATTGGTCCTCTGTAACCTTCTTCAGCATCATCTGAAACAATGGTGATCCCATCGACAAGAGCTACACAATCCTCAGAAGTACAAGCCATTTTCATTGTTTTTCCAGCCTTTGATACTTCAAGATCGAATTGAACAGGAGCACTCAATTCTTCATCCTCACCAGAAAGAGAATCAAGAAGTCCTTCATCTTCTTGAACCTGATCCTGACAATGGAATGAAATGAAAACCTTTGATCCATTCTGAAGAGGATCCTTTTTGTACATCTTGATAACTGCGCCATCGTCTCCAGTAGCAGACCCATCTACAATAGTCCAATTTTCTGCAAGTTGATTCTTCAATGCAGCCAACTCCTCAGGCATTTCGATAGGGTTGATTTCTACTTCTTCTTTGATCTCTCTTTCCAACAAAGATGAGAGTGTAGAGAAGTTGGACATTTGGAACTGTTTTCTGGCAACGGTTGCCGAGCGAGTTGCAGATCGAACAAGGAAATTCATGTTTTCAAAAAAGTAAGATAAGAGCTGTAGTGGAGATTTATGAGGTAATGGAACAAGATATCTTTTTCGATCTTAGCTTTGTAATTTTGGTCTTCATTGTTCTTTATTTGATGGCTGATACAACATGGTTGTGACGACTGGTGCTCGCATTGGCAAGGTGACTCGCCACTTTATTTAATATTGACAGTGGCTTTTTAGATGAAAAAGTTCTCATTTTTGTTTGAGAGAAAAACAAAACTCTAAAAAAGGAAGAAGAATCACACCTCCTCTGTTGTGGTGCACTGAAAGTCAAGAGTCAAGGTCACTTTATCGTAACACATATTCCCTCCACCACACCCATCCACGAAACCTTCTCATAGTTATGAGCAGTTTGACTTTCTTTATTTTCACATGTCTCTTCGCTCTGGATTCAGTGCTGGCCTTTTCTTCCATTGCTCCTAAAACTACGAGCAAAAGTTTATCCGAGGTCCAAAGTCTCTTAGATGAGGTGTATGGATCTTTCGATTCAGAAGAATGGTCACAGAGGCGATCTGAAGCTAGGTCTTTTGGTTTGAGCAGAAAAGATGAGTCATTTCAAGATGGCGATACAGCTTCCTCAATACTGGAGAATATACCTCAACATGAACTTGTCTACGGAGAGCTTGGACTTGACTCATTAGTAACGATTTTGGACGCCGTAGGTGTGGAAAAAGGAGATAACTTTATGGATATAGGTGCAGGAGATGGAATGCTTGTAACTGGAGCTTCCCTTCTTTATTCAGATTATCTTCAATCTTCTCGTGGAGTTGAGATTGTTCCTAATCTCTACGAACGTTCCATCAAATTTTACGAGGAGCTGGAAACTAAAGTTGAAAAAAGTGACAACATGACACTATGTCCAGAAACAAAATTGTCGTTGGGAAATTGTTACAAACCAGATAAAGAATTGAAGAAGCAATTTGCTGAAACTACTCTTGCAGTTTGTTTCGCCACGACATGGTCAAGAGGCATCGATGGAAGGAAATTGGATAGGCTGAGCGAAGCTCTTGGACACGAAGGTGCATCAGCTCTTCCAAAAGATGCAAGGCTAGTTATTATAGATGGAGTGTTGAATCCAAAGAAAGATGGGTATGCATACGAAGGAGAGCTAAAGTTGCAATGTATAGACACAGCCCCCTATTCGATTGCAAGATTATATAGGCGAGTGTAAAAAAGGACATTGACTTTAAATCTAGAAAAAATGTTCTACTATGTTTAGATATATTGTGTGCATTCACCTTCTAGTACATTTTTCTATTTATCCTCTCTCATGTGCATGATAACAAAACCTATGACAATTCAAATCCTGCTCCTGATTCAATTGCGTATAGCAGTTTTGACCTCATAATCTCCTTCGTTTTGTAGTTTGGAAGTTTCAATAAATTCATGCAGGTTGATGCACTTGGAAGCCTTTGATGATTTTCATCTGAATTCAACTCCTCCTCACTCAAGCGTACTTGATATACACATGGCAAAGGGGACAGCGACTTGAATCTGTTTTTGGAATCAAAACTATTTAGTATACCAGTGATAAAAACTTATATGATGAATTGTGCAACATATAACTTACCCAAGTAATGGCTGACGACTACAACTTGTCATGAATTTCAATAGCTTACTTCTTTCTGATGGTGTCATTTGCTCAACGATATCCCAGAACCAAATCATGTATGGTTGAGACGGATGATATCCACCCCCGTAAGCCATGGAAAGCTTCAAACCATTGACATCAAATCCCTGAATCTCATCATCTCCACTAATCACTTTTTGCAGTTCATAAGGAGAGAACAAGCGCACCCAATTGGGGTTAATCATCTGCTGAAATCCTTTCAGAAAAGCTCTACTTTGTAATGAAGTATCAATATTCAGCCGTCTGTGGGCAACCAAGTGAATGTACCTAATGATATTCTCTTTTATCACTGGTACCTTACTACCTCCTGGAATCAAGTCAACAGACTCCATGGAACCATCCTCTTTGTAAATTGGAATATCAAAAGTTAGATGTAAAGATTGGATTGCTTCTGCGTTCATATTTCTCAAAGAACTCAGTTGCTTATAGTACGATGGATCAACATTTTTGAGATCATCGAGATTGTTTTGCTGACATAGGAGCTGATTCAGAAAAGGAAAACAGAATTGCGGTTCCACCAAAATGGATTCATACACCGCCTTCCCTAACACTAATCCAAGAAATTGGTAATGTTGCAATATTTGTGACGTAGGTTTCAGTCGAGTATTAATGGAAAGGGTTTGCAAGGGATTTTCGACAAAAAGAGGTGACTTTAGTCCATGATCGGCATCGGGATCGAAAGCATTCTTTATGAGATCATCGAGAAACTCTTTGAAAAGCCCACCTCCATCAACACCAGCCTCTTGACCACCATGTTTATTGATGAATGTTACTTGAACCTTTTTCTTAAGATTCTTTCCAAGAGATGTCAATTGATCTTTGCTGTCTTCATACAAATGGTCTCTGCGAATACGAACTCTTTCTCTCCCAGTATATTCTTCGTCGATACCTTGTTGCATTTGCATCATCATGGCTTGCATTGCTGCAGTTTCATCTTGAGTTTTTGCAATATCTGCATGCAACAAGGATGAAAACAATTTCGCTCGACGCTCAAAAGGTAATGCTTGGGGACAGGATACTAATATCCTCGCCATTTTAGGATCTTTGAACAGAGACGAAAGGTCATCAGTTTCGGCAACATTAGATACACCTTCATCTATTTGCATAGCGGAATTAATACTAGCTTCGTCTTCTTCGGCAGCTCTATTCATTGCTACTTCAAAATGACTCGCAGCACCTTCCTCGTCATGATGTCTAGTTACGAGATGCGGAAACCACCAAGTCTCTTCATCACAGAATTTAGCAACTTTGAACAGTCTAGACCATCTACGATAAATTGAATTCCATAACTTCGTCAAGGAAAGAAGAGTTCTACCACGAATTAGTTTGAACATGGAGTTGCTTTCATATACACCTATCTCATCGTAGTCAGAAGAAATCACTGGTTTCTTCCATAGAAGCTCGAAAAGTACATTTTTCACCAACTTTATGACATCTACAGCCATGATTGGACATGAATCTCTTCCGCCACTTAAAGTCGTAAAAGTTTTGATAAAGTCTTCATCATCCAGCGCAAGCAACTGTTGTGAAAATAAATCACAAAATGAGGTCAAGGAAGAGAAGAGTTGAATTCTGTTTTCAAGAAATTTCGTCTCATCACGCGTATCAAGCGAAGATTGATATTGCATTTGAACAAATTGCCAAAGGCCTTCCAAGAATTTCTGATTGAAAGCCAATTTGGACAAAAGTGGTGACATTGCGGAATCTTTTGCATTTAGACCTACACAACACTGCATCAATTCAGACAAGAAAAGGTATATCCTCGTCGTATCTCTCCCATCACTTAGTGAAGTAGACGAAAGCCATTCACCATTTCCCAAGAACTCTGCCAGATCACAAAGAGGATTTATTTCTTCATCTGATTGATTTTTCAAATATACTGAAATCTCTGATTGAGCTTTTAATAGATTGGCCTTGAAGATTTTGTCTAACTTCTGCACTGTGAGTAAATCTTGTCTTCGTAGCTTCTTTGCACATGGACGCGGAATTGAATTCGAGTTTCTGCTTGTTGTTTGCGACAGCTGCTGAGAATCTTCCATCACAGAGTCATCCATGTTGTCGTCGTCATCATCATCTTCATCGTCCTCTTCTGCAAGTGTTAAATCAATGACCTCCGTTGGTATTTTACCTTTGCAAAGTGTTCTAATGTCGATACCCTTTGCTTTGAAACTCGACAACAAAACTAAAACTTTGATGTCACTAGTCAATCTGGAATGAGAAATGATTGGGTTCAACTGATTGCCAAGATATTTCACAAGAAAGTCATTCAACTCATGGTCAGGTTTCATTTGCATCATATCTTTCACATTCTTCAACAGAATGATTTCCCTACCATGAAGCAATTGATTGATACTTTCATTTTGTTGCGAGTCAGATACAAGAAAATCCTTCATCAAGTGAAACAATCTCAAGCAATTCTCAACCCCATTCGGTATAATGTCTAGCTTTTGTAAACTTGATATTTCAAACCCAAGAATGATTGCTGCAAGATGAGCTTGAAAAAGAGATGCCGTGTCAACATCCGAAACTGACTGGACTGATGTAAGCTGATTGGCAATATCAATAAATACTTTCAAGGCATCAGTATCGCTATTCATATTTTCTGTACATCTCTTCAACCATGCCTTTACACATTGTAGAACTTGGGTCTGAAGTTTACTCACAGATACTGCATTGCTGCTACCATGAAACGTGATTTTCGTCAACATGGACGGTGAAACATTCTTGAAGAATGAATGTACAAAGTCCAACAGTACTTTATTCTGCTCTTGTTCACTTTGCTCACAATCTTTATTTGAAGCTGCTGCCAAAGTCTCCAATCGACGAAAACAATTGATAAGTATTCTATGAAACAGTACATATCTTTCCTCGACTAATAGGCTTTCCCACATCCAAGAGCCATCATTTATATCCTTGATCTTTTGCAAAAAGGAATATAAAACTAATTTGACATTATGCAATTGCTGTAACATTAGAAATAACCCATATGGCTGTATCAAGCCGCCTAAACGAATAATGTAATCCATGGAAGATGAAGATGACACGGTATCACTGGAAGAAAGTACATCTTGAAGCAACCAACCTATGGTAGCTTTTCGACTTTTATAACCTCTATATACTCTTTGAATATTCTTAGCTGCAGTGATACGCTTATTTTTTTCTAGTCGCTTTTCTCTTTCTTCCTTGGAACGCTGCAGGATCGAAGATCTGGATGCTGGACCATTATTATTTCCTCTGCGATTACGATTTCTCGATCCAAGGTTGATGACTCTTTTTGATCGATGGTTTCCATCAAACATTTTCACTGAATTCAATTGCGAATATTTGACCCCGATTCAAGCTCTACCTATTTATAATATACAACTTATGCCGAAATTAAAGATACAGGGATGGGTTTCGAGATCAATGTACAAACTTCGCAAAAAAGTCTAAGACTTTTGACATCCGTTCAGAAGAGGGGCTTAAGTAATCCAAAAAAAAAGAAAGTACACTTTTTATCCCTGATATATAAGAAGGTATTCGTTTGCCATATCTTTTATACGTACACACAAACGGATGGATAAAAATGATTTTTCAATGCAGTTTTCATGTTCTACTAAATAATTGATGTAACATGAAAATTAAAAAGACGGTACATATTTCTACTATATTAAACTATTTCATTACAAGAACGACAGGTAGATTGTTGTTTTCTCCCGGTGTAGACTGCATATTGCTACCCACACCTCACTTCAAGTTTCCTTAATAGATGTATAAAATGGAACCTTAAAAACCGGCAAAATCATCAATATTCCATTAGATTAAGTATCAAAGTAGAAGATTGTTGAGGATTTCGCATTTTTGAAATGTTTATGGTGTTGATTAAAGCATTTTCTTTCAAGTTTTTGTGTCATGTTGGTGGATTTCTGATCGACTTGTTCTATTGAATGATTGCTTCAAAACCTGCAGAATCTGCAAGTTTTTATTGGATGAAGTTAAAGTATAGGAATTTACACGAATTTGTGTATCAAAATGCGTTTATATAGGAAATAATTAGATTTTTGTTGAAGATGTTGTCTATTCTTCATGTCGTGTCGATGAAATTTCGACCGACTTGTTCTAATGTATGAAACCGTCAAAACCTGCGAAACCCTCAACATTCTATTAGAGAAAGTATCAAAGTAGAAGAATGTTGAGGGTTTCGCAGGTTTTGAAAGGTATATGGTGTTATTTGAAGCTGCTGAATTAGATGCAATTGTTGATTTATTTGTATGTAGTTTGTATGGAGCGTCGGTTGTGTTTTTCCACTTTTTGCCAAACAAGACTCAATCAGGCTAGTAGGTTTTCTTGCAAAAGGGCTTAAGTAAATTAATTACCAGTCCGATAGGGATTGTACATTGATCTCGAAACCCATCCAGGATAGGTCTCTTCTATGTAATCTCTATGTAATTACAACACGTTTTCGTTTTTGTTCTTTTCCCTTCTTTTATTTTGCGTGTTTCCATGATCACGCTCTGTCATTTAGCTATTGACAGTAGAGGGATAGCACCTACTAAGTATCCCCATACTGTTGGGAGCAGAAGGTATTGTAGCCTCTCATTCCTTGTGTGAAAGAAAAATTCATGTTCATCTGATGCAATTGAATACGTACAATAGTAAACATTAGCACCCAAAGCAATATTCATTTTGAATTAGAAAAACACACATATATATATCTCATCTCAGGCGAAAGTCTAGTCATCACCATAGAAACAAAGTACAGTTAACTTTCCAACCAATATATCAAAAATGTCGACAAGAGCAAAAGTAATGAAAGATTTAATGAAAACAGCTTTTCACAACCGAAAAGAAATTAAACCACAAATCCAAGAAGCAAATAAGAAAAAGAAATGGAATATTCTAAGAGGAGATACTGTTCAAATTGTTGAAAAGTCTCATCCTGAATATGGAAAGCAGGGAATAGTCAGTCTAGTAGATAGAGCTCGTGATCGAGTGATTGTAGAAGGAGTGAATGCTGCTCCGAAACATATCAAACCGAATCCTGATGCTGGAAGACCAGGTAGAACAATTATGAAGGAGAGAAGTATTCATGCTTCAAATGTTAATATTGTCGATCCTGTCACCGGATTGCCAACTAGAGTTTCGAAAAAGATTTTGGAAGATGGTACCAAGGTTCGTGTAGCGAAAAAGAGTGGAGCTATTATTCCTAGACCTGAAATTTTGGAAAAGAGAAAAAGACCTCAAAGTTTGACTGTCACTGAAAGTTGTACAGAAGATGCAGATGCTGTATGGGAAATCACATATAACCCTCAACCTTGAGGCTTTTACTGAGTCATGCTATCATCGTTGGCGATACCATATCGGGCTTGTTAGTTTTTACACAGCTTCAGTATTCAACGTATAATCATTAGCCATCCATCTATCTGGAGGCACTACAAAAAAAAATTACACACACCATTATTTTATAGGTAACACTGTCATTTTGAAGAATAAAAAAGCTAAACTACTTTTTCAGATACTGATTTTAGAATTACAATTTTTACAATCTCTATCTCCCCATAGATAGATCTGAATCATACTCTTTGTATTGATTCTTTACTACTATACCTGCGGTCTACAACGTGTGGTAATAGACTCTCTAGTTCACAGAATTTCCAAATCTTTTCAAACGCGCAGCTCTCACGTGGTCCAGACTTTCGGTATTTTCAGTGTTTTGATCTACAACAAATTTTCGCTTCGTTCCCATTTCCAAAGATGTCGATTCTACATTTTCTTCATGATGAGAAACTTTTCCCAAGGCAGCTTTTCCACTGCGATTTACCTTTTGCTCTTCCCCTTCTTCGTCATCAGAAGAATCTTGCACATCAATGATTTCATGTTTCTTACCAATCTTTTCATTGTCCTCTTCATCAGACGAATCTAGGATGTCAATAATCTCATGCTGTTGTGGCATACGACGTTTTGCAACAGTTGATTCATCATTAGCATTTGCCCTACCTAATACATGTCCACCATGAGTTGAGTCATTGTCATTCGAATCTCCAAGATAACGAACTTGATGACTTTGAAACCTGAGACTATCAAATCTACTATTCTCCTGATGGAAAAAATTCAACAAATACCTTGCACTATTTTTAGCCTCTTCCAACTCTTCAGGTGTAAACTTTACTTGAATCCCCATGATATTATCTTTCTTTGGTACAAACTTATTCGAAACTCGAATACGCTCTTGAATACTTGTGACAAGATCTTGATTATTGGCCGCCAATGCATTTTCCAATTCCTGCTGTAGACAAATATCCGAAAAGACCTTGGTGGCTCTAAAAATTACTGCACGACGATGTTTCATGGTATTCCAAATAGGATACAGATCTGGACGTTGAGATGGAGAAGGGACGGGATGATTGCTATCTACATTGATACCATGTCTCCAATCATATCTTGAGCTGCCTGACATGACATACATGGAGTTTGGCGGTAAAGTCATGGTAAGTTGATACAATTTTCTCTTGTAGGTTTCAACAGGTTCATCTGTCATTGATTTTGTATAGTATGAATCAGGCTGTGGGTCTGGTGGAATCCAGTCCCATGGTTTCTCTGGATCAAATGGTTTCTTTGATTTTGGAGCCGCGTGCTGAAAAGTGATGGTACATGGTGCTCCTAAACTAGAGACAATTACATACTCACCCCACTTGTGTCTACTATCATGATGACATGGAAAATGAGAATGTGAAGAAGAGAATGATGAGAAGGGATACGTAAGCCCGTATGAATTATCAGGTATGGTAGCTTGAGGGAATAAGCCACAGTCTCGCACTGAGTGAATGATACGATGAAAGTTATCAGGCCATGGTCCATTCCCACCAGTCATCATTGGATGATAAATGGTCTGTTGAATGGGAACTGCTTGATCCTTGACAAATGGTTGAGGATTGATTTCAAAAGATTCACGATTGCTAAATAGCTGCTGATGCGTAGTTGCAGTGAAGGCATTGATGGCTACATGAAATCCTGGGACTCCCATTGCGTTTTGAATCAACTGGAACTTTCCATCTTCTCCAAGGACTCGTGGCTGAGGGGACGAGCGCTTCATGTTTATGGCTGAATGTGTTGATATGATCTAGATATTGTGTTAGAGTTAAAGGTACGTAGGTTCGAAATGAAAATGTGTTCCTACAACTGTGATCAGCGTTGCTCGGGCCCCCCCAAAAATGATGCCGACAGAGTTGGCTAGACACATAGCCATAATAAAAGATACGACTCAACTCAATAAACGAAATGAGATAAGATCCGATTATGTTCAATCTAATTCATGTACTCGTACATGTACTCATTATACCTGCAGCTTTTCATACGAGATAGCTTGAAAAAGAAAAGACAGGAAAAACCTGTAGCTAGGAGCCTTTGAATTACCTTCATTTGAGATTTTAGGAACGGCACTTGTGAATCGAATCCTGAAAATGGCAAAGATTTTACAAATCAACTATGAAACTAGTTTCCTACTTCTTTTTTTCATTGCCTTTGTTTCGAAAACAAGCGCTACTTTATTCATGAAAAATAAATCACATTCAAATCCAGAGAGAATCATAGAAGAAATAATATCTCGTATCAATGATCAAAAACAGGAGGTGAAACATGAGTCGCAACCGTTTGTAATGGTGACTTATGCTCAAACACTGGATGGTAGTATCGCAATCAATTATGCAAATGAAGAAGAGAAACTGAAAAGTTCTTCGAATTTGATCTTGAGCTGTCCAGATGCATTTCGTTTAACTCACGCACTGAGGGCAAACTTTGATGCGATACTTGTTGGGGGTAATACTCTCAGTACTGATAATCCAAGGTGAGACCAAGAATATACAATATCATTGATGGAATTCACAGCTACACCTTTTGCTAATTTGAAATATGTAAAAAGATTGAATAATAGATTGTGGAAAGAAAAGAATGGTGAATGCAAACAGCCAGTTCCAATCATTTTGGATACAAATTTACGACATGCAATGAAATTAATCAATGCAAATGATCAGATGAGATGCGCCCATAGTCATGATCATGTAATCATATGTTGCAGTAAAAGCGCATACAAAGAGTATAGCCACATTATTGAAGAATATTGCAAAAGAGAAAATGTCAAGATAAAACTACACGTTTGCGAATCAAACAAGGATGGACTTGGAATCGATGTAGAAATGATGAAACTTAGTCTATCTGAGGACTTTGGTATCAAAAGCTTGATGGTGGAAGGTGGCAGTAGAATCATTACCAGTTTTGTATCAACTCCAGATCAGATAGACTGTGTTTGTATCACTACATGTCCGCGATTGATTGCTTGTCATGGACTGAAAGCATTGCACTCATCTCAATCTGGAGATGAGGCAGTCACACCAGAAATGTTGGAATTTGTAGACTGTCAATGGTATACACTTGGCACAGACTCTATTTTTCTTGGCATAAAGTAATATTTTGAATTTATTCATTCACCTGGTAAAAATGCAAGTTAGTTTTCATGGAATGTACTCTTAAAGACTACTACACTACATAACTAGTCAACGCATGATGAAGATCAATTTTTGTTTATGTTAGCAACTACACATTTAGCTGCGTCTACGTCCAGTAGAACAGGTGTGCTGTCCACGAACACGTACTCCCCACCAGTGACGAAGACCACGGTGAGCACGGATCTTCTTCATACGCTCAATATCATCACGGAGCTTAGCATCGAAGTTCTGTGCAAAAACCTGTTGATACTTTCCGGTCTTGAAGTCCTTCTGTCTGTTAAGGAACCAAAGAGGGATCTTGAATTGACGTGGGTTCTGGATGATAGCTACAATCTTCTCAATCTCATCAGCGGTAAGCTCTCCAGCACGCTTGTTTACATCAATCTCAGCCTTCTTGCAGATGAGATCAGCGAAACGACGTCCAAGACCCTTAATTTTGGTAAGAGCGAAAACTACGTTTCTCTTTCCCTCAACGTTAGTGTTAAGAATACGGAGAATGTGTTGGAACTCTGGTCCTTGCATTAAAGACGACATGGTGGATGGTCTATTTCAATTACTACAAACTAAACTAGATGAGGCTAGGTTGCTAAGGTTGCTAGTTGAGCAAAGGCTTGTGTGGAGTGCTGTTCTCGTCCAAGTAAGCAGTAGCCAAGAGGAGGGAGGGGTGAAACTCACTATTTTTCTGACCCCACACGAATGAGGCTCATAACCTCGTTTTGAGTCCCATGCGAAGCATTTTCAGTTCTCACAGTATACCAAGTACGGCAACCTTTCTACGTACCTTTTATCATACGAAGAACAACAATGATGAGGGAACACAGCGGTCAATTCGCTTTGGCGCTTTGTTGGGTCAATCACGCTATCATCTTGTGTTACGAGCAGTATACCTCTCAAAAGCAGACGAGACAACATTATTGCTAAAGTTATAGTTTGTACAAAACAACAGTCATCACAAGATATTGCCTTTTGCCTACTTGAAGAAATTTCAAAAAAAGAAAAGAGCGATCACGACTACTCATATATTTTAGACTGCACTAAATAATTTGAATTAGAAGAATGCCAAGCGGAGGAGGTAACAGCTGTCTCGACGAACAGATTGAGCGTCTCAAGAGATGTGAATATTTGAGAGAAGGTGAAGTAAAAGCACTTTGTCTTCGAGCGAGAGAAATTCTCGTAGATGAGAGTAACGTACAGAGAGTCGATGCTCCAGTAACAGTAAGTCACGTTATTTGCATACAGGATGAAGTCGCTGATTGCAACTAGTGGACATCATATATACTGTATCGGTTTCTTTGACTACTATTGATTCTATATTTTGCAAAAGTATTGATACTCACCAATGTGTTCCAATTTGAAAGATATGTGGAGACATTCATGGTCAATTTTATGATCTAGTGGAATTATTCAAAGTTGGCGGAGAGTGCCCAGATAAAAATTATCTATTTCTCGGTGACTTTGTAGACAGAGGCTATTACTCTGTTGAAACGTTCTTACTTCTTTTAGCGCTGAAAGTCAGATATCCTGATCGTATCACTCTTATCCGCGGTAACCACGAAAGTAGACAAATTACACAAGTATATGGATTTTATGATGAATGCCTTCGGAAATATGGGTCTGTAAATGTATGGAGATATTGTACGGAGATTTTTGATTACCTTTCTTTGAGTGCAATCATTGAAGACAAGATTTTTACAGTTCACGGTGGTCTTAGTCCAAGTATCAATACCTTGGATCAAATTCGTGTGATTGATAGAAAGCAGGAAGTACCTCATGACGGTGCAATGTGCGACTTGATGTGGAGTGATCCCGAAGAGATTGATGGTTGGGGACTTTCTCCGAGAGGTGCAGGGTATTTGTTTGGTGGCGATGTTGTTGCCATGTTCAATGAGAGAAATGATTTGGATTTGATTGCAAGAGCGCATCAGCTAGTCATGGAAGGACACAGAAGTATGTTCAATGATGCATTGGTCACTGTATGGAGTGCTCCAAATTATTGTTATAGATGTGGTAATGTCGCTGCTATTTTGGAACTAGATGAAAATCTAGAAAGAAGCTTCAAGATCTTTGATGCTGCTCCTCAAGAACAAAGAGGGGTGGTGTTGAAAAACCCTCCACCAGATTACTTCTTGTAATTATTTTTCCGATTTCCTTCCAACTCACTGGGGTATAATCATCACCGTGCAAATAGACTAGGAGCTAGACTCAATGTTGCAATAAAAGAAAGTAATAACCATGCTCTAAATTGAAAGGTCAATGTTCATATTGTCTTTTTCTATATTTGTTACATCTTTCTACTTTGCTTACTACTAATTCTAATACTGAAAGCCTGCCTTGAGATCATTGCACTTATTCATGCACCAATTGCGTATCTGATCAAATGGACTAACTTCCACGTCCTTTTCTACGACCTCCTCCTCCTTCCGATTCAAGAAGCAAGACAGCTTACCTCCAAATAAATTCTCCAATGGGTTCATACTCTTGTCTTCCTTTTCCTTGTAGAAATATCTAGCAAGAACATCTCTTCTAGAGAAGGTACTGTTTTCTCTTGCAGGTCTCACTACTCCACCACTTCTTACTCTAACACCAGGATTAGAATCACTCATGGAAAATGGCTGATTCTTGATACATTTGCGAGACCCTTTCTTTTGAGGGAAGATTGCCATGAAATGGTTACCTGCCGATGCTTGCTGACCTGGAACAAGATCAGGAAATCTACAATCTGCACTCAAAATATGAAGAGGTTCCTTGTAGTCATACTTTGGTGATCCAAACGTTGCCATTCTTCTCAATCTAAATTCTGGTGGACTCGGTTCATGCAACTCATCTTCGTCGTCATCGTTTCTACTTCTTTTTCTCTTCTTTGTGCGCTGTTTTGGGTACATAGTCATCAATTCAAAGACGTGAATAGGTCTCTTGAGATAGTTCACAAGTGCGACAATTTCAATGCCACCTCCCCACACACCATCTTGAAGCATCTGTTCACAATACTCCTCTCCAGTTAAATCATACTGCGAACAAGCAACGGAAAGCAATTCTTCTGGTCTCAAAAACTCACTTCCTTGCAAAAACAAGGAACGCTTGCGCTTTCTACGCAGAAATCTCGGTTTACGAACATTCATCTCCTCGGCACAATTAGGCTTTAGCATATCTACCGCAATCTCTCTCAAAATTTTAGATCTTGCATGTAAATCCAATTCTTCACAAGTAATATCTTGTTCGTCATGAGAATCATGATTCCACAATTTATGCTTCTTCTTCACTTTGGAACCTTTGAAAGATTCATCAAAATCTAAATGAACACGATCTTCTACCCAACTCAATGCTGTACTCAAGGAATGAAACAGACAATTTCCATCACCTGGTACTTGACGAATGACCACTTCGGTATCTTTTAGTTGTTTGGTATGCTTGGATTTGAAGCCATATTTTCCACCAATACGTGCATCACGCTCCCATTTTCCAGGATGGAGTTTATACTTTTTACTAAGAAAGCCATGAGAGTCAATTTGTGGACTATGATTCCATGCTGGATGGGTATGGTATAGAATGGAATGCTTTGATTGCGGGATGGACTTTTTTGCATATGCAATGAATGAAAAAAGTGAGAAGATGATGATGTGTAGATTGTACTTCATCTTCATGGACCATTGTGATGAAAAGAACCTTTTGGTGTCGGTCCACTGCATCATTGCAAATGATTTCTCAACAATTTTTGTAGAGGAATGAAGCTATGTGTGAATATGATACAAGTATTCGTTGTGTTCTTGCTGTTTCCTTTTGCTGAGCTAGATCTAGCGCCTCCAGCGTCTTCTGTTGCCTCACTAGATTCTTCAGAGCAACAGACAAATGCTGAGCTTTTATTGGCAAATGCCGTAATGAAAATGAAATAAACAACAATGTTCTAATGCCTTCGCTCTTGCCTCACGCCTCACATCTTTGTCAACGTGAGCGAAGAGCTTTGGCCAGTGGTTTTGTTCGTGCAAAGCGGGGGGATATTTTACACCGAATTCTCAACTATCAGACAGGAGCGATGTGAAACGTGAAACAGAGATGAGTAATAGATGAGAGAGTGAAGAGTTCTACGTACTACTGTTGCAATGGTATGAAGACTTCTTCCTTCCATTAACTTACTTAGTTGAATCGAAGACCTATTTCATTCATTGAGTACTCACGGGCTCATAGCATCGTAGTCAAAAGGCTTTCCATTTATTCTTCCAGCTTTTCTGCTCCTCTCTCGGCTTCATTCTGATATTTCTTTGCATACCTTCATTGACCTTTTCACTCACTGATTATCAATCATGTTTGCAAGTAACAAGAGAAGAAGCAATCAGACTATAATATGGATGCTATTATTGCATGTACAGCTCATATTCGGAAAGCAAGCGCCATCTATACCCAAATCATCAAATGCACGATCCATATATCTCGAGGGGAATGATGAAACGTCACTGCCACCTTGGAATACTTCACCAAACATTGACGAACGGGGATTTTTGAAAAACACATATAACAGAACATATGGTGACTGGGAATTTGCAACAGAGCAAGAATTGGATTCACAAACAGAGTCAGAGCAATCAACTTCTGAAGAAAAGAAACAAGTCAATGAGGAACCTGTCCATTTGATTGGAGGGAGATTTCAAAATCTTGATGAACCGGTGTATATTCGTCAAGTACCAGGTGATGGTAATTGTCTCTTTCATTCTATTAGTGTTTCCATGGCATTGATTACGAATGGGACACATGTTGACATGAATAAATTGCCCAAATGTTCAATATTGAGGAAACGGAGGGATGGTCGTGGAACAAAACATAAACAGGACTATGTCCATGATTTGAAACATTTGTATCATCATTCACGACATTTGAGGTTAGCTGCGGTAAAAACTTTGAGTAGGAATCCTAGAAAATTGCTATTTTTGCAAGGAAATGAATATCTGAGAGCTAAAGATCTTGTTTCTGCTGCTGCAGCTCAGTATGGTATGACTGCAAAAGAATATTGTAAACAAATGAAAAGAGACAGTAAGTTACTTTGCAATGTTTTGATTTGATACAAGACTTGCTCATTGATTTCTTACCTTTATTCTATGTTAGGCTATTGGGGAGGTGGACCAGAGCTTGTTGCATTAAGTAACTATCTCAAGAGGCCTATTCACGTGTACGAATTGTGTGAGTGGAGTAAAGAAGAAGAAGAAGAAGACGATGACGACGAAAAAAACAGCGACAATGGAAATGATTCAATAGGCGCTATAGAAAATGGGGAAGAACAAAATGAAGATGACAACGATGAAGAAGATACGTTGGAAGATTTATCAATAGGAGATCTAAAGTCACGTATAAAAGATTGCAATGAGAATTGGGTCCTAAAAAGAATGGCCTGCTTCGGATCACCAAAATTTGACAAAAAGCAGGCCCTACATATTTTGAGTGCTGACTCTAGGTTCCCAGACGTAAAACCTGGACATCAAGCTGCTGCAGGAAATCATTTCTTGGCAATATTTCCAGCCAGTATATTGAATAGTATAGATGCACAAAAACAAAAAAGTACTAGTCCAGCTGTGAGAGGCGGTGATATTCATGTATCTCACCGTTCTTTGAAATCTAGGGGATGTGACTATGAAGAAGAAGCTGAATGTAATTTATTGACATCTTACTTCTTTAGGTATACCGAACCATTATGGAATCTCATCCGAAGGCTCAAGCTAGTTTTTAGTTAAAATAATAATAGCAAATATTGTTTCATTACTAATTAAGTTTTTAATCTTACAGAATCATAGTAATGGTATTGTGTGTAGATGGAAATATGTAGCAAGGTAATAAGTGAGGATGTTTTAAACAGATACTTCCTCAGTATGGTCATCATCTAAGTAAGCTCCAACGTAATCGTCTTCAAAAGAAGTACGTAACTTTTCAAGAGCTTGTTTCTCAAGATCTAGAACAGTATCAAATGAGACTCCAAGAGTAGCTGCGATCTCCTCGGAAGATAATTGAGCACTGATATTTTCTTCCAGGCCAAATCTTAGGCGAATAACGTTCAACTCTGTTTCGGAGAGCTGACGGACCAGGAAATCATCAATATCATGTCGGATCATATCTGATAGGGCTATTTCAATTGGGGTAGGGTTTGCATCATCAAGTGCCTCACTGAGAGGCTGAACAAGCTGTAGAGGCCTAGGAGAATCAGAATCTTCAGATTCCTTTTTCTTTGACTGGGTTCTAGTTTTCATCAATTCAATATTTGCCTTCGCCCGCTGATTCACATTGTCAGATGATTCTTCAAGCGCTTTCTGCATAGCGTGCTTAATTTTTCTAGTGGCAAATTCTTCAAATGTATCTTCATACGTTTCGTGCTTACTTTCAGGCTGATGCCTTTGGTCCCAAAGAACGGTGCTTTTCATCAATGCAACAACTCCTTCTTGAGCTAGGTCGGCGTAACGATCGGATTGGTCAAAAGTCTGTGCAATAGAGTCAATGAGGCGAATACCATCTCTTGTGGAGTATTTCAATCTCTTTGCAGGGAACGGCTCATTATTTTTTGCATTAAAGTGCTCATTTTCCCATGACCATATGGAAGTAGCTAGCTCACTGTTGATGTGGCCATTACCGTCATCCAATATTGAATGAAGCTCAGCGATTTCAGATTCGGAGTTGAATCCTACCAAAGATAGCTCATCGTCAATATTAGGCTGGACATGCTTTCTCTCTATTGATGCTATATGAAGAGAAGGTGTCACTCTCTGAACTACTCCCCGCTTTGATACTGTAAATGCAGTAGATGAGTTGCAAGCTACCAAGAGTATTATGGATCTTATTGCTGATTGGAGCTTCATAATAACTATGTTCTATAGTTTGTGTATAAGTTGAAAATTGATATGAACGGAACGTCGACTGAATGAATGCCTAAATGGTAAGAACCTCAAACGAAAAGGATGGTTCTGACTGTAACTGGATATGAGTTCTATGTTTGAAATTTATGTGCCAGACTAGGCTTCTTTTCCTTTTACTTTGGAATAGGAGAGATCTTCAAACTTCATGCTTGAAGTAGGTGTCAAAGTGCTTCGGAATCTTTTGAACCACTGCAAGGTGCGTCTTCGCATCATGCGTGTGAGGCCTTTTTGAAATTCCGATTATGAAAGCAGTGACGCCGCCACCAAAAGGACGAAAATTGATGTCACCACATAACTTATTGCCATATACGGAGGATGATATTTGGCTATCTAATCCAATGCTATACAAAGATACAATATTTCTTATAAAATTTTGTTAACGCTAGCTAGTCTACTTCTTTACAAAACCTGAGAAAATATGGATCAATGTTCAAAGAAGAAATCTCTTTCGCAGTAAGGAAACTATGCAATCTTTTGGAACATCTAGACCATGAAATGCCTTCGTCCCCACTACAATATCCGCAACATCATCTTCAAATTCTAGATCAAAGTCATCCAGGGGATTTACTGCTTCTAGTCCTATTATTACAGAATGTTCATTGTCCCACGCACATGCAAATAATTTAAGTTTTGGACATACACAACTCTCGACAACGAAATCACTATGCTTTGACATTCCCCGTATGTTGATCTCTTCCAATGATTCAGAATTGATTGTCATTGAGCCTCTAAACTCACCCGTCAATGTCAATTTTGTCAGTGCTGTCATATTTTCAATCATATCTTTTACATTGTGATGTTCGCTGTAATGAAAACTATCAAACTCTCCTTCATATGCAAATAGTTCCAATTCTTTCAACGATGACTGGAATTTTCCTAAATACAATGTATGGAATGTGTTGTCCTGGACTATCAAAGATAAACTCTCTAAGTTAGGAGCCTGTTCTCCCAATGTATTTGCTAATAAAGCTTGATGTTCAAGCTCATCCATAAAATCACTTAGATGCATGGATTCTAGAGATATACCAGCTAACTCAGCATCTTGTAATGTGCCCAACTTATCCGAACCTTCAAGACTGAAGCTACATTTTAGAGTAAAAGATTTCAGATCAGTTGTATCACAGCAGATTAGCATGTGTACAATTATTCTTAGCCATAGTGAATTGATATCATGGTAAGAAGTTGCATTAAATGAGCATATCTTAACTTGACATTTGCACATCCACTCAATTAACGGCAACGAGCTCAAATTGCCAATTGTCCCATGCTCAACTTGGAAAGAAATAATTTTAGCGTAGGAGTTACAGATTCTATGAAGTTGCTTGGAAACATAGGGTGCAACTGCAAACAATCTAGAAATGGACGCAGGATCCTCTACACTTTTATCACCGATAATGTTATGATGGGTGTATTGAAAGATCTTGATCCAAATATCATCAGACAAGTCCTCAGCTGATGTGGTCATTGTCTGGATAAGCGATCCAAGGTTTGTATTGCAACTGTACTGGTAACTGATTTCTTGCTGGGAAAATATAAGAGGTGGGCGATTGAATTGAATTGAGTAAGGTACGAAAGATCTTTCGCATCATCTCTCGTCGGTCGTCGCACAACCTTTTGCCTCATTTTTGTCCAGTGTCAAAATTTAAGTTTAACGGCGACGTTATATGCTTCAGGTGATAAAAAACTTCAAAATAATGCTAACTATCAGAGATGGTACTAGCTAGGTATGGTACAAAGAAAAATACGAAAAAATTAATAATTACTACAATCAAATTAATAAGTTTTTCTATAAAATCCAAATTCCTTACTTTGAACTCTGATCCACGTCCAATTCTTGTCCAAAACAGTCACTGAAAAATACTTCATTCGCATTTAATCTTGGAGTCCGCAGGCATTCTTCCTGATCTTCCCCTTCATATTCAAACCCTACACCGCACATTAATGGAATATCATATCTGTCTGGAATTTTCAATACTTCCTTTGCTCGTCGTGTATCGTAACCCTCCATGAGACAAGTTTGTAAACCGTGACTGGTGGCAGATAGCACAAATGTCTGTGCCATTAAACTTGTATTTTTATATGACCATGCTTGTATTGAATCAATTGTAGGCATTGGCTGCGCAGGGGACATAATATCAGTAGCAACTTGTTTCAAAAGCGTTGCAACTTTACCCTGACCCATTAAAAATGATGATACAACGGGTAATGTTGCAAGATATTGTTTTGTTCGAACTCCAGATTCACTTTCTAATTTCATGATACGATCGATTCGTTTATGGGGTTCTAAATCAGCCAAAAATACCGCTACTACTGATGCATCTTTTGTTCTAAATATATTTCCAGGTCCAAGCATTGCTGACTCAGCGAGCTTTTCTTTTATCCTTTGATTTTGAACTAGAATTACATTTGTCGGTTGAAGGTTGAATCCGGATGGCGACGTCTGCACGAAAGATGAGAGTAATGCCATTATATTATTTCAAGGGAAATCAATGTAAATATACATACCAATGAAGTCTCAACAATGTCTTTTAGAACTGCAGGGGCAAGTGGTTTTCCTGGCTGGAATCGGCGGCATGAATGGCGCGCTTTTGCAACAGCACGAAAAGCATCTACTCCTGCTTTTGTAGCACTCATAGCTGGTAGGTATTAGTTTGAACGACGGTATTGAAGAGAAAATGTTAAGAAATACAGATGGGATAGACGAAAACACTGTTCACTCTGTCATCAGTCATCAGCAAAAGAGTGAAAGTGAAAAAGGTGCCCTCGTCTGTCCTCCGTCGGAAAAATAGAAACATGACCTTAATTTTACAGTTTTTGACCGTTTCAGCTAAGGATACAAGAATTCTTTCTATCAAAATAAAAAAGAGCAAAAGGTCAAAAGGTCAAAGAGCACAGATGCTTCTCTGCCTACAAATTACTGAAACGACCTAAGCTCTGACTTCATGATAGAACAAAGTTCATAAATTCCAGCTGCCGAGAGTGTAGAACCTAAGGTTACAGAATTGATTGAAGCAACTTTGAACATGGTATTTCGGCAACTGCAACGGGCGTCGGTCCTTTTATTATATGCACAACCGATGTATCTCTCAAAGTCCATGACAAATCATCTTGTCAAAATGGCAGAATCTCTTGAGAAATCTGATGCTTTATCATCTAGTGCAGCATCTGACGAAGCCATTTCTACAGACTTTGCCGCCAAGGCAAAAGCAGATGCAGAAAAAAGTGAAGCTATGGAAGCAGAAGCTGTTGCATTAGGAGCAAAGAGTAAAGCAGATGAAGCGATCTTTGAGCAAGATGTTGCGAAAGAAGAGTATTATGAAGCGAAAGCCCTTAGAGAAGAAGGGAAAGCAAACGGTCTTTATGAGGATGCCGCTGTAAGTGAAAAGATTTATCAGGAAGATATGGAAAAAGTCCTTGCTGAAACAAGTGAGGCGGCGGAAGAAATTGGGAAAACCGAGAGTGATGCTGCTGTAACTGGGATGTGTGAAGTTATACCATTATTGGATATTGTATGTGACGTAGTTGGTGGTGTTGCAGCTATTGGATTTGAATCGCATGCCTCTGAATTGACTGCAAAAAGCGTAATCGATGCAGGCACCGCTGCTGCTACAAAAGAAACTGAGAATGGAATGATTGCTGAGGCCGATGCGATGCAAGGAGAAGCTGAGAAAGATGCCGATACGACGTTAAAGAACGCAGCAGATGCAGAAAAGTATGAAGCTCTCGCACAGACCGAGAAAGAGGAAGCAAAGAAGGACGAGGAGCAATCTGCTGAGCTGATGGAACAAAGTAGAACGGAAGAATCCATGTCGGATATCAAAGGATCAAGTGCGGAAGAAGAAGAGGCCGGTGCAGCAACTCAATGGTCAAAATTCATAGAAGAAGCTAGTGAAGCTTTCTTTGATGCCGTAATTTCATTTTTTGCTGCATTGTTCT
The DNA here is from genome assembly GCA_021927905.1 of Chaetoceros tenuissimus. Classification (NCBI taxonomy): domain Eukaryota; phylum Bacillariophyta; class Thalassiosirophyceae; order Chaetocerotales; family Chaetocerotaceae; genus Chaetoceros; species Chaetoceros tenuissimus. The sequence continues at coordinate 804,545 of BLLK01000027.1, read as the reverse complement.
TCTTTGGAAAGAATATGCTGAATATCATTACGGAAGTCGTTGTTCCAGGTGCAATCAAACTAGTGGCATTTGTCCCATCAACATTTATAGACAAACATGGAGCCCCTATACAAAACAGAACACACTGGATGTCCAACATGTGGAGAGTTTTGCCAAGAAAGGAATTATCATATGCATCTCTTCACTTTTTAGCATTGACAATTGCCACAGTGATGGATGGTACAAATTTTGCTCAATTCAATGAGCTTAGTAGTCTCCACAAAGGAAATGTGATCATCGCAGCTGCAATAAAGGCAGCCATGGTACAGAGTGCTGCTCTAGTGGCGATATATCGCATGTCTCGAAAAAATGACAGTCGCTTGTATTCATCACTGGACCATGTGAAGCCTTTCTTTACATTTCTTGCTTATTTTGTAATGGAGCTATGTATACTGAAAGTGATTGCAAATATGCTGGGAGTCGATTTGTTTACATATGGAAAGTGCACAGGTATGACGAAGTGGCTTTTATTTGTCACCTTAGCAGTAGCCATATTCGGTAGCACATATTCAATCATATTGCTGGAAAAAGACTTTGGAACAACAGAGAGTAATGATTCTATTCAAGAGGAGGAGTCTACAGAAGTCAGTCAATTGTTGAAGAAAGCAACTGATTCATTGTATACAAAAAATGATGAAGAAAAGTCATTAGAACCAAGTAGTTCAAAAGAAGAGGTGCAAGCACGATCTAGAACCCAACAGTCACAACTTAGCAGGTTCGACCAATTCTTGAACGATCTCCAGCTACCATTTGAAATATTAGTTGTAGTCACTATGCTGGCCATTCTCAAGCCAGTCTGCCATATTTTATTACAATTACTTCCACAAATGTCAAAGAATACAAATAAAATCTTTCATCTTGCGGAGATCCTTGCAACAGTGATAGTAATAGCGATGATATGGAAGTTTGTTTTTTCGAAAAGAGTACCGTCCCATGTTCGCGTCTGGACAGGGCAGGCATTCTTCATACATCAATGAATGTTAAAAAGTGTATCATAAATTACCATGTTTTATTTGATTAGTGAAGTCAACCAGTAGATATTTACAGCTCGTTGTTAAGATATGTACATTGTAATATTGAATGGATCTTCAATTTCCATCCACGACCCACACGACCTTAAAATTTGACTCTGATAAAAATAGCCAGATTTTAAAGCTTTTCTGACGTCATTGGTTCAGTCAAGTCCCATGTCTGAGAAATTTATTCTTCGCGCACTTCCAATTCCGATCCGTTCAGCCAATACTGCATCCAAATGAAGTGAAGTTAAGAAATAGCAAAGCTCATTCGTGTTGTGACGCATTTGATCTATCAGCAACATAGAAATAGAAGGTGCTGGATGAAATTGAAAAATAATAAGGGCAGACATTCTAGAACAGTAAGTTTACTGTGTTTTTTATCATTCCATTCATATCTTCTGAGAAGGTCTCCGATTGTGGTTTGATTGATCCTCGCCTGCATTGTACCCAAGAAGTTTCTCATGCTCTATATTCATATATGTCATACTCGTATTCTCCTATACCATCTCGTTTTCATCCCACATTTCGCCTTTAGATCTTCACTAATCCTTCGGTTCTTTCCTCTGTATCTTCGCTACTATAAAAGTCACGTTTTTTCCGCAAACTATTCAAGATGCAAGAAACTTCTGATCTCCCTCCAGAAGAAACACCCATTGTCGGAGGTAATGATGAAAATGATACAAATGATGCTCCAAAAGATGTACCTGTGAAGAAAGTAAACTATGGTCTTGAACATGATGAAGACCTTAAGAAAGAAACTAAAGAAGTCAAAAGATTCAATGATTTGAGAGGGGATAAGACATATGGTCGACGCATTGCAGGATTTTTCTCAAGAATGAAATGTATTGGCGGATGTTATAATCCATCTCAAAATAGAAAACCTTTGGAGATTCCTTCTGATACAGAATTGGGTGCAAAGAGTAGGATTATTGGACCACCTAGCCTTGATAAAGCATGGGAGTATTTTGAACATTACACTCTTCCTCGTTATCTTACAACAAGGGTGGATCCTGAGACAAACAAAGTACTATATGCTAGAGCAAAACCAGGAGAAGATGATGAACCTACATCCCTCTATCCTGTGTGGAAGACTCCTTTGAAAGATTTGGGTGATCTTGGGACAGGAGTTGCAATGTACTTTGATGCAGTAAGATTTTTTGGTGTTGTTGCTTTCCTCGCTGGGATTCTATCGATTCCGTCCATTCTATATTTCATGAATGACTATTCACCTGACGGAAAAGAAGATATTTCAAATAGATTGAATATGGCAAGCTCAGTTTGTACTGCAACTTCGTGGAAACCATGTCCAAACTGCACATTGGATATTCTTGATGCATGGCCTACTGAAAACTATGTCAATTTGCGGGTGGCGAATGGAACAGCAGCAGATGGATCTGGTGACGAAGTTTTTTTCATTCTTTCTAATGACTGTGATCTGAACGAGACTTACTCAATTTTGACTCTGGTCACTGTGTTGTTCTTTGCAGTTGCAACTCTTATATTTATTTATCATCAACGGAGACTCAGAGCAAAATTAGATGAAGGTGATCAAACTACAAGTGATTACTCGGTATTGATCAAGGTACGAATTCTGAATGAAATATGTTCATATATCCTCTTCGGAGTAATTTTTTTTTAACATTTCTTTTGATGTTCAGAATCCACCACAAACTAGAGAAGCAAGAGACCCAGAACAGTGGAAAGCATTTTTCGAAAAGACTTTTGATGATGTACACGTTACAATTTGTACAGTCGCATTGGACAATGAAGAGCTATTGAATAAGCTCGTGAAAAGGAGGAAATTATTGACGAAACTGAAAAATGTATTGCCTCCTCATGTAGATTATTGCGCTGTAGACCTGGAGAAAACTGTACTGAGTTGCCCAGAACCAAATTTATTCTTGCGGTTATTGGGTTTCAGTGCAGGGCCAAAACATGTGTATGATAGAATCAGAAAATTAGAAGAAGATATCGCAAGGTTGGGCGAATTATCATATCCAGTTTCAAGCGTTTTTGTCACATTCGAAACAGAAGAAATGCAGAGAAGGGTTTTGCAGGCAATGTCATACCCAAAACTCTGTAAAAAGAGTGTTCCCACTGAGTATAGATTTGATAGAACTTGGATATTGAAGGTTGTAGAGCCAGACGAGCCATCGTCAATAAGATGGAAGGATCTTGATGAAAGTCCAAAGCTCCGTCTTTTCCAGAGATGCTTTACATTTGCATTAACTTGCGCACTGATTGGTGTTGGTGCAGCTTGTATCGGATTAGCAAGAACTCACAGTGTTGAACTTTCAGCAATCATAATCATCCTGCTGAATGCTATTTCGCCACATATTGTGAGATTTTTGACTAGATTTGAGTCTCATATCAATGAATCTACTTACCACTCGTCATCATACATCAAAGTGACTCTCATTCGTTGGGTAAACACTGTCATCGTGACTGCTCTTATCACACCATTTACTTACACATTAATGGATGGTGATCACCTCATTGAACAGCTGAGAGTATTATTCACGGCAGAACTTGTGCAGCGCCCTATCCTTCAACTGACTGATTGGATGGGTAACGTCAAGAGACATATATTTGCTCCAAGAGCAAGGAACCAAACAAAAATGAATATTCTCTTCATGAGTCACACTTACAGTATCGGTGAGAGGTATACTGATTTGACAAAGCTCTTGTTTCTGACTTGTTTCTATGCGCCAATCTATCCTGCAGCTTGGTGGTTCACGACTTTAATTTTATTTGTATACTACTGGATTGATAAGTTCTGCGTACTTCGAACATGGAGGCAAGGTGCAAAAATTGGGAGTGACATTTCAATCATCAGTGTATACTTTTTCTTGGGCTGTGTAGTCACTTATTCATTGCTTGCGGCTTATAATTTTGCAATGTTTCCGTTCGATAGTGTCTGCAAGACTGACGTTGATGTCCCTAGCAAGTATGTTGGTGATTACAATAATGGAGCATTTTCAATTGCTGAAGGCGATAAAGCGTATGAATTCTGCGATCAAGATTTGTTCCGCACAGGAATCTTTCCTCCTCTAGCTTCGAACATACCAAACAGTGAAATGTGGATGACCGATATTCAAAAGAAGTACCTTCCTTTATATGCTTGGATTAGTATCGCAATGGTGGTGCTTGCGGCTACATTCCTTTTGTTTCGTCTTATTGTGGTTTTCGTTTTGCCTCTTTGTTCCAAGAAGCGGAAATTCGCAACAAAGGCATCTGAACAGCCATTCAGTAAAGTGGAGAACATCAAGGGTTACGTACCTCAGATATGTATTAATGGGCATCTAACGAATGTTTTGGCTTGTGATGAGCGTGGAATAGAAGAACTGATTGGATGGGAAGTGCCAGAAAATGAGCAATTTGACAATCTCATTGATGATATGCATCAAGTGCTCGATAGACTAGGTGATGAAAAGAACAGAAGAAGGGGAGATCCTACATTCTCGCAGGTTAAACATTGGCCTCCAGAAAGCTTGCATGAAATAGAAACAAAACTTTCAGAAGATACAGCAAAGATTACTGCGTTTGGGTCTATGCATAAGTTTTTTCTACAGTAGGGATTAAATTGAAATTCAAATATATTTTTTCATTTCAAGTAGACACACTTTTCAAACTGGCTAGGCATAGTAATTTGTACCGTTGTCGTCTGTCCGCTTCTTCCTTACCATACACCACCCTTTAGCGTATGATTATTTTGTATGGTATCGTAATAATAAACTGAAAGTGTAGGTGAAAAGATGATTATAAGCACTTGCCACAAAGTAAAGTGAAAATGAAAACTTCAGCAGAGAATTCATTGATACCATATCGGAAATCAATTGGAATCAGAAACGTATATGGAGAATCATGCCATGTAGCAGCTGCATTGCAAGTCATCTTTCATTCTCTTTCTGACAAATGTCTTTCAAACATTTTATCTTTGAACACCATCATCAATACATCTGACAGGCGATACCAATCTCTCACTTTCCTTAGAGAATTCAGCATATTGTTATCCCAGATGACGAATGAGTCGGGCGAAGATGGAGATACTGACGATGCTTTGCATAAAAATGGCATTGATCCGACTGCTTTTTATGAGACTTTGGAAAACGTTGTCGAATGCAAAAATGTGGGAGATGCCGGGTCATCTACAAGATCGATTCTATCCAAATTATATGAATCACTAGAAACTCTGGAAAAAGAGATACCAAACTCAAAACTTATTTCAGAGTCAATTATAAGTGAATTAAACTTTCTTTTTCGGGGTGGATCCATTTGTCATGAATTGAGGAGATCGAGATTAGAAAAGGTCCAAGACAAAAGCTCTCAAAATTCTTCTGGATGCAAAATAATAAAAAGGAAACACAGTAGAGCAAAGAAATTAAAAACTTTGGCTTCACCACTTCCAATACCTGTTCGAGGCTACAAATCAGTTTCAGTGGCTTTGAGGTCGACACTGTTTAGCACTCAATATATAGATGGGTATAAATGGGAAAATGTTGACTTCGACGAAGAAATTATAGACATGAGTGAAGAAAGGAGCGATAATATTATTGAGTTGATGGACGGCATCAATTTATGCGATGATAGAGAGAACAGTGACAATTGTAGTGCCTGTGATGATGATTCCTCCTCCTCATCTGACTCATCTGAGTCTTCTGATTCCTCATCAGCTTCATCCGATTCCTCGGATTCCTCTTCGTCGTCTTCCCAGCAGAGCCATGATAGTTTTAATTGGAAGACGAAGAGAATATCGTATCCTCTTTCGTTACCAAATATAGTACTACTGCAATTGAATAGAAGTGAATTTTGCAATGGCTTGAAAAGACTGGTTGAAGATGCTATAGATATTCCAATGACATTGGAAATCGACAGTAATTATTATCATCTCATTGGCGCTGTCCAACACACTGATCGTCCAATTGACGATATCATAGATGACAACATTGGTTTTGGACACTATGTGACATATATGAAGAGAAAGCAACCATCGGAAAGTTACAAAATTGAATCTAATGATTGGGTCAAATTTGACGATCACAGAGTTAACTCCTTTCAAATACAATCGGCACAGACATCCAGAGAGAGTGGGATAAAATCAATAACTGAAAAACAATTTTGTGCCTTACTAGGCGGAAAAACAAAGAAAAAACGAAACTTTGCCACAATGTTATTATACAAGTCTCATTCCGCCACTACGTGATCTAACTCTAAAGGATATTTCACTCTGCTGGTAACTTTCAATTGTAGACTAATGAGTAGACTTGATGTCTTTTGACGTGAATTAATCTTATGCTGTCGTATCCACGCTTCGTTAATTCAGATCTATTCAGATACAACGACAACTAAATGTACACTACTAATTATTCAATGTAATGGCGGAGGACACTCGTCCTCACTATCACTCTCAGTTTCACTTGCATTTCCATCAGCATTTGCAATATCAAATCGTTTTGTTGTCATCTCTTTGACATGAATTTCAGTTTCCTTTCTTTCTTCATTCTCCTTTCGTTTTACAATCTTGTCCAACTCAATTGGTCCGAAAGAAGAATTGTTGGCTTCCTTTAGCATCATTTGATGCAAACTTCCTCTACTAGAAGTACCAGTTTTCACCTTTACTCGAGATTCAGTCATTCTCTGGTTACTTTTGTCATGTGAATGACAATTGTTGTTCACAATATCTAGAACTCCATTTGTACTATTTACTTTTGGCATTTTGATCAAAAGTTTCCCCGTCGCCAGACTTCTTTGGGCTGTACTCGCTTCTGACTGAACCTCAACTGGTAAAGATAAACGGAGAACTTTTGACTTGATTACTACACTAACATATGTTGGATGAATATCTACATCAATGAGACTACTTGAAAGATGCTTTTGTATGCTAATTTCAAGAGTCAAAGACCCTTCTTCTTCATTGAATTGAAATGCCCATTTTCCCTCTATACACCAGCAAAGTTCAGTGAGGTTGACTACAATGAAAGAAGAAAAATAATTGACAAGTCGCTACATACCATTGCATTGCTTGAATTGACCAGATTCTTCCTTTTGTCGCGCTTTCTCAATAGCCTTTTGCTGGTCCATTTCAATTTCCTTTTCACTCTTGAACTTTGGTTGATTCTGCCTTTCCCTTTGCACTTTTTCAGCCTTTTGTTCCGATAATTCATTACTCAACCGTATACGATCCATGGGACAATGAGAAGTAACATCGTCTTCTCCGCATACTTCAAGTACATCCTCTTCATGATGTTCTTGAGCCTGTAACAATTGTTGATAATCTTGGCTTTCCCTATATAAATTACACAATTGTTCCAATTCAAGTTCCAGACTGTCAATCCGCTGTTTTGCTCTGATTCTTTCCGCTTTTGTAATTTCTTGGCCATCAAAATATTGCAATTGAGGAATCATTGCAATGACATATAGTCTCGCCTTTTCCTTACAGCTCCAACCACCTCGCTTTGGATCCAAACAGGGATTACCTAGTAGAAATAATTCTTGCAAACTTCTCAAATGCGACAAAGCCAGTAGACTTGATTTCAAATAAAGAACCGGGATAAAGTTCAGTGTGAGATCTAATTTACCTAGACATTCCAAGTATTGACCATCGGCATGAGGTGCGAATCGATCTATGTCGGTAATTTGTTGGATATTGTTGAGTGCGAGGTTGAGATATTCCAGTACTTTAAAGTATTTCATTTCATTTGGATTGAAGGTACGAATAACATTGTTTTGCAAGAGAAGGATACGGAGTGTAGATCCGCATGCTTTTGGTAAAACTGGTCCAATGGAAAGTAGTTCTTCTTGATGAAGAGCAATTTCTTGGAGATTGTTGACTTGGCTTTGATTGTGTTCTGCTCGCTTTCGAATCAAATCGAGAGTAATGAATCGCGGCTTCTTGCAAGACATTGTCATTTGCTACGAGTCAGGGGGTGAAAGGGGTCCTTTTGCTTTTGTGAATAGTTTAGATTGGCTTTTATTACTACAAGAGTGAGGTAGTTATGGTAATGTTGGATGTTCATTGTTCATTTTTGAAATTGAAACAGACCCTCATTATTCTACTAGCTAGCCACAATAGGATCAACGTGCTATATATAGTCAAATGATAATTTGTTGATGTCAAGCGAAATCGCCAATGCTATTGCCTACATAATAAGAATACTTTCAGCTGTTATCATTGCAAAGTTAATAGAGATTCCATTGAGTCTAGATTGTTTGCATCAAACTATAATCATGTGACGAACAAAAAATAATCAATTTTCTCGCGGAAGTAGTTATTTCGAAATGCAAGTTCAAGTAGAGTACGACAAGCACTGATTCAACAGTAAAGCACAGCACAAATGTCTATTTAATATTTTAAATCCCACTTCCCTGAAATTCATCATAGCCTAGTCCTTCTGGTTGCTTGTCAATGGACTTGAAAAAGAGTAATAGTCCTAAACTTGTTAGTAGCAACATTCTGCTATCACCAACTGCCCACGAAATAGGTGCCAATGACAAATACATCCATCTGAGTCCAGTCCATTGACAATTTTGTGTTTGACGCATTATATTGTCAACTTTGGTATTATCAGCCTTGACTGGAAACATGAAGCCAGCATGAGTCATGAGTCTCACAGCTTGTATGAATTGATATGCTGAAAATAACATTGGGAGTACTATGCTGATCAATTGTAACGTCAATAATCGTCTAGTAGCCATATTTTGAGTTGACCGTAATAAATCCCACATTCTACCAGTAATCAATGTCAATAGACTGAGTACTGTGGTTGCAAGAAATTGCATACTTGTAATTGCGTTTCTCAATGTTTGAATTGCATATAGCCAACCTTCAGTGTTGCGAACATGTCTTGCCCAATCCTCTCTTGTATCGGCTTGATATTGACGCCACGTTTTAACCTTTTTGGACTGAAATCCTGACGATTTTGTTTCGATTGCCTTTTCTTTTGCAAATAATTTTGCATGGTAGCCGGCTAATATGAGAATGGAACATGCAACAAAGAGGGATTCAACTAGAGGAGGTATCGTTCTTGATGCAACAGACTCTACAATAGTCTCCGATAGACTAGCTTTTAGTATGCAAACATTTGTTCTAGACTCATGATGTCGTTTGAATAAGGTGGATGTTGTCAATTTCCCTCCAACACCTGTTCTTCTTGTAGTACACGAAGACTTTGGTTGAACAAAGGCATCAGTAGATATTGCTGATAAAAGGACACCCCAACAAAAGAAGTAAAATCTACGTGCCTTCATATTCATGTTGATTGACTTGCACGTGATGCAATAGAACAAGTGTTGGTAATGATTGGTAATGATGATGTCGCTTTTCTCTTTGAAGAAAGATGAAAGGACGACGAAGGAAAGCTGAAGGGAGTTCAACCATTGAGAATCTTTGTTTATGTTCTACTAATTTAGTTAAATATCGGAGAATTTGCCCGTTTTTGAAGTGAGCTCTTTTGAAAAGTAATAGATCGAAATCAGATGCAAGAGAACCTAGATTAGGTCCTATTGAATATTTCTATGCAAGCATTTTGAGTGAAATTTAATTGAAATATTTTTATCAGAAGGCATAATCATATGGAGAATGGAATCGATGCCTTTTTACTCTTCACTTTGCTCAATGACAATGAGGAAACTTAACTCCATGTTTTCTGTATAGAGTTTTCTCTTGCTTCTTCATCTACTTTTTCAACTTGCCAAAACTATCAATGATCTCGTCGAACATTTGCTTCTTTTCTGCATCATATTTACTTTCAGTCGTCTGGATAGTTATTGTAACTAACACACTCCCTGCACCACCAGTTCCACCTTGAATCAATGTAAAAATGGTTTGGAAATGTCTCTTTGGTTGACCTGGTACAGTTGCAACATAATCAAAGTAGTAGCTATTCTTTTTAGATTCCGCAGATAACATTTTGCTCTCATTATCTTCGCCCATCAATGCTCCTTTTGGTAAGATTGTGGTTTGCGCAACTTGATCCACACTACCGAAGGATGATAAATTTGTGAAATCGTCTCTTACTGGAGTGTACGCAATAAACATGAGGTCTTTTTCGTTTGAGGTGGAATCGGCGTTATCAACGAATAAAACAATTCTACGACGATCAGGAAGTTTCTGTTCACTCATTTCCCAGTTTGGATGCTTGATTTGAAATCCTGCAGTTTCATCTTGAAAGTACGTCAATGATGACAAATCTTCTGCAAATACTGGTACTGATGCCGATACTGTAGATAGAAAAGCTGCTGAAGCGGCCTTTGGAAGGATCTCACAAAAATTTCTTCTAGTAGAACTTTCTACATTTAGTTCTGTTCTACTTGTACTTGTAGTTTGACTGCAAGCACTACTGGCAGTATTGACCGAAAATCCGGTCGATAAACCAATTATCTGTAGAAGTAAGAGTGACAAGAGCTTCATGGTTCACACGTTTCTTATGTTTATTCAATTAAAAGCAATGTGGCGTTGGTATCTGATTTAACGAGAGATCGAAGATGAAGATGGAAAGTAGTCTAGAGATACGTAGGAAAGATACTTTGGTTCAACGTGTATCTTAGTTTTGTAAGTACATGTACAGTAAAGATGGGACTCAATGATGACTCATCATTAAAAAACAACGTGCTCATTCATCTCTGAACGATTGTTCTGTGAAAATTTGTAATTCATCTCTAATTACACCAGCTCCTATATTACATCTCAATTGATTGGTCTGGAGTTTAGATCTGAGTGAATGTCTGTCATACGAAGGAAATTTTTTTCTAGTAGCAAACTCATACGCATTGTCACTCCTCTCCTAGCTTCAATCCCCTCTGGAACAAGCTTCACACAAACGCCTTCAATTGTGCTGCCTTTTTCTTCAAGTAAACATTGCCATAGTTTATATCGTGTATCACTTCCACAACGGGTTACTACAAAGATAGGAAATATGGAAGGACGTACACTCCGAAGATCAAAGAGATTATCTTCGCAAAATGCTGCAATAGAAGAGTCTAATGAAGCCCCTTTGAAGAAAACCAAGACAAGAAAAGTTATGAAAAAGGCTGTTCAAAAGAATGAAGAACAGGATACTGCACAAAAAGAAGTAAAGGCTGTCAAAAAAGTGGTGAAGCGCAAAGTCAGTAAAACTCAAGATACAAAGACTGAGAAGCAGAATACTACATCTACAACCACATTGAACACAGATCATTTGTTGTTGGATCTTGGGACACTAGTCAAAGGTACATTGGTGAAGAGACCAAGTGCAACCATTAAATCTCCATATGTATCCGATGTAAAGATTGTGGATGAGGATGGGAACGAAAAGATTGTATTGGCTCATTCTCCAGCATTGGATGTGGGAGGGTTGTGTTCTGTTGGTACGACAGTGCTCATGAGTACACGAGAAGGTGGAAAGACATCACACGCAATTGAATTGCTCTTGACTGACGATGCAACTGGAGAGTCAAAGGTATTGGTTGGTGCACATCCGCAGCTAGGAGAAAAGATATCCGAAAAGGTATTGCAAATGGGTTTGCTACGAGATGTTATAAATTATGGTCCAGCGAAACTGGATTTAAGCAAGAGATCTTCATCACCGAAAAAGAAGAAAGCGAAATCAAATATAGATGCTGAAGAGCAAAAGGAAGGCACTATACTCAGGAGACAAGTCACATATGGCGATTCACGAGTAGACTATGAACTCACTGATTATGATGCGACAGAAGAGAACAAATTCAAAACACTATTGGAAGTAAAGAATGTAGTTTGTGCTGACTTTCAAAAAGATATTGCACCCGAGAAAAGAAATCCTAATCACTGCGTGATTGTGTCGGAAGAAGATGGTGACAAGTATAAAAGGAATGCTATATTTCCGTGGGGTAAAATTGGTCAAACGTTTGAAGGAAAAAAGGTTGTTTCTGAGAGAGCAATAAAACATTTGCGCAACCTAGGAGATCTCACTTCCAAGAACAAAGACATCAAGGCAGTCATTTTATTTGTAATCAATAGATCAGATTGTGAAGAAATGAGAGCCTGCCATGAGCAATGCCCCGTTTTTGCAGAAGAGATGAAATCAGTGTCTTCAATAAAAGGCGTCACAGTTACAAGCTTTCGTGTTCGTTGGACTGAAGATGGCAAGGCCTACTTTGATGGAATAGTCCCTGTCTCTTTGTAATGCATATGTAAAAATCAAAGTAATGGGATCTAATGTAATACAGCTAAATAACTATATACTACTAATTGGTAATACTACACGGTCAATTCTTTCTTCTACATGTTTGAGTTCAATCCAAACATTTTTGATTCTTGACCTTTCTAAAAAGGAAAGCTACAACGTCAACACCATCGAAACAAGTGTGGTCTTTCCTTCAGTCCATGAAAATAAAAATATACATTCATCTACTCAGTACTATCACAAATTCCCGAACCTCCAAGAGCAAATTGTGCATCTGCTTCAGGCAATGTTGGAGAATCAACTACAGTCATGATACGGTTCTCGCCACGACCTTTTCTAAGGCGCAATCTAGTAGTGGATGCATGCGCCATAATATTGCCCCCAATAGGTTTGGTTGAGTCCTTGGCAAAACTCATGGCTCCTGGATCAGCTACAACTTGGTTGGTAACTAAAACAGCGCAGCCAAATTCAGACGCAAGTCTAGACAATTGTCTCAAAAATTGAGCAAGCTGCATCTGACGCTCTGACAACTCTCCTCTTCCTTGATAGTCTGTACGGAAAAGAGCTGTTGCACTATCCACGACAATCAATGCATATCTATCTTGCGAGAGAATTGCTCCAGCAGTCTTGAGGAGCTCCATCTGATGTTCAGAATTCTGAGCACGAGCATATGCAACATTTTCAAGCGCCGACGCAGGTTCAAGTCCGAATCTTTCAGCGATGGCACTAAGACGCTCTGGACGGAATGAACCTTCTGTGTCAATATACATTGCCTTTCCTTCCGCTCCTCCATTGTTGGCAGGCATTTGGCAGGTGATACAAAGAGTATGGCAAAGCTGAGTTTTACCAGTTCTGAATTCTCCATAGACTTCAGTAATGGATCCGGTTTCGATACCCCCTTCAAGGAGTTTATCTACCTCTACAGATCCAGTCGTAAGTAACACAATGCTCTTTCGGTCTTCAAGAGCATCCGCGGCAGTTTTGAAATCCATATCAGGAGCAAGATTCTTTGCTATATCTTTGAGTTTGGTTACTTTGGCTTCACTAATTCCCTTCACCTCTGCGAGCTTTCTACTTGTAGCGTGTGCAATAGACTCAATGGTATGATAGCCTGCATCACTGAGCTTCTGAATGTCATTTGCTGCTATACCGTGATCGGCAAGATTCTCTACAGCAGTATAAGCTACTCCAACCTTTGGAAAGGAGAGGTGCAATGACGCTTATGAGATTTCAATTGATTCGTGGATAGACGATGAGTTCACTAGTTCGGTCTACTTACCTGTTCTTCCTCTTGGCCTTCTAATGGCTCCGAATATTGTTGTTCTACTTGCATCATAGTGTCTATTGAGTCTTTTGAGTGATGGAGTGGTGAGGTGTAGAGGTCAAGAGGTTTAGCTTTTGAAATTCAAAAAGTTGTGATTATGGCATCAAAAGAGAGGCGTGGTTGGGATTGGAAATAAAGAGAAGATCGCGAGATCTTCTTTTGGAGACAGTCTGTGTTCCAGCTAAAATAGTAAATAGCAAGATTTTCTCTTTCTTCTTTGGGAAAGCAATGCTTTTCCTCATTACAACTGAAACTTGAAACTAATTCGTATGAAAAACAATTCTTTTAAATATAATTACATATCTTTAGTAGGATTTATTTAAATATGAATATAGTGAGGTTCCAAATTCATCAACATAATGAATTTTAAAATTTAGCTCCAAAGTGCCTTGGTCTTCTCTCCCTTGTTGTTGTAAAGATCGAAGGACAATGGCATGTAGTAATCAGTGAAACCTGGTGGGGTGTTGATCTGGATTCCTCCAAGAACAGCAATTTCTCCATCAGCAACTCCACCTGCTCCTCCCTCAACAATCTTGGTGATGAGCTCAGATTGTGCTCCGTAAAGTGCGTATGGAAGCTCAACCATCTTGTCATCAGCCTCCTCAAGTTGTTCAGCGTATGGAAGAAGCATCTTTCCTACGAAGTATTGCTGAGCATCAATTACATCCTCTGGAAGAGTAGCTGGCTCATCTCCCTTAAGTACAGATGCAACATATCCAGATGCTGCAACTGCGGATCCACAGCATGATCCTCCCTTTTCACGTCCACGACGCTCAACAGTTCCTACTGCACCAGTAGAGTCAACTCCAACGTGAGGTCCGTATACGCAAAGAGTGGATCCTCCGTCTGGGATGTGTGCAGCCATAGCTCCGAATGAAACAGCTCCTCCGAATGGGAATCCAGCAAGTCCTCCCATGTTGAAGTTGGTGTCGAACTTCTCGTTGAACTCAAGCTCAAGTGGTCTGTTTACTTCATCACAACACAAGGAAGTAGCTACAAGAGTCTTATCGGACTCGAATCCGTTGGAAGTAAGGGTCTTCTCAACCTTTGCAACAAGCTCAGCATTGGTAAGAGCTCCTGGGAAGATATCCTTTACCTTGTTGAATGGCTTCTCGTCGTTTGCAAGAAGATCATCTACAAGCTCTCCCTTGTTGTTGTAAAGCTCGAAAGAAAGTGGAAGGAAGTAGTCGGAGAATCCCTCTGGGGTATTGATTTGGACTCCTCCAAGAACAGCAATGTTTCCATCAGCAACTCCTCCAGCAGAAGCAGATACAATGCGCTCTACCATATCGGATTGTGCATCGTAAAGTGCGTATGGAAGCTCAACCATCTTGTCCTCAGCAGCTTCAAGGCGCTCAGCGTATGGAAGAAGCATATCTCCAACGTATGCCTGCTGTGCGTGAACTGGATCATCTGGGATAGCAGCCTTCTCTGCCTCTCCAGAAAGAACAGATGCAACATATCCAGATGCTGCAACTGCGGATCCACAGCATGATCCTCCCTTTTCACGTCCACGACGCTCAACAGTTCCTACTGCACCAGTAGAGTCAACTCCAACGTGAGGTCCGTAGATCATAAGGGTAGATCCTCCGTCTGGGATGTGTGCAGCCATAGCTCCGAATGCAACAGCTCCTCCGAATGGGAATCCAGCAAGTCCTCCCATGTTAAAGTTATTGGTGTATACTCCAGCAAGATCGGTCTCAAGTGGTCTGTTTACTTCATCGCAACAAAGGGAGCATGCAACAAGGGTATTGTCACGGTCGTATCCGTTCTCTGCAAGGGTAGCATCAATCATAGATACAAGCTCTTGGTTGGTAAGAGCTCCTGGGAAAGCCTCAACAGCCTTTGGGAAAGGAGTAGTTGGAGAAGCAACCTCTACTGGAGCTTGGTCAAGTCCAAGTCCGAAAGTAGTTGCTCCCTTTCCTACAGCCCATTCAACCTTTCCTCCTGCCTTGGTGGTTGGTCCAGAAAGAAGGGAAAGCATCTTGTCCTTGCTCAAAGACTTTCTCTTAAGGAAGGACATCTCTGGGAAGGATTCCTTGATCATTTGGTTGAGCTCCTTGTTGGTTTTCTCAGCAAGAGCATCTCCAGCCATACGAAGTCCAACAGAACGAGCTGGAGCAACATTAGCTGGTGCAAAAGCAGCAGCTCCGGAGAGGGAAGCTACAAGAAGTGGAAATGCAGAGATCTTCATTTTGGTGAATTGATGGGATGTAAAACTATGATAAGATGAGAGGATGTGTTTGTGTTCTTTTCCTCGATGTGATGAAAAACTCTCGAAACTTTGATTTCACAGTGACGTCACAATGGAATTGCTCTCACTATGCACGCAGTAGTAGTGATGGCAGAGAGGTCTTTGAGTACGTCAGCAAGATCTCTTTTCATATTCTTCCTATTTCTTTTGTTTTTTGAAGAGTGACGCAAGAGTTACGCAAGAGTTACGTGTACAATTTCATTTGAATCCCAACCATAAGTGGTTATTGATGGTAAGCACAAAGCGACCAAAATGATGATATGAAATAAAACATGTACCAATGATCATTGTAGTTTTGAAATAACATCATAGTAGGAAAGTTGTGCATCAATATTTTAGTATTGCATTAAATTTATTCAGAATGAAAGTCAAACAAAACTTTTACCTTATTAAATGATAGTATCTACAAGCACTTCTTGAAGCACATAAAAAAGTAGAAACAGATTTCCAAAAATGTACTCAATGACAAATTTGAACTCGATTTTAAGAGATAGCAAGATATATATCTATAAAAAGAACACATAGGCATGAAAAAATTGAAAGAGTGCAAGAGATATAAGAAAAAGAGGTATGCAAAAGTGTGATGCAAGGACTTTGTATTCTTTATGTCAAGTAGCACTTCTGACGTTTAGAAGGTGGGCTTAGCTCAGTTGGTAGAGCGTCTGCTTTGCATGCAGAAGGTCACGGGTTCGATTCCCGTAGCCTCCAGAGAAATTTTGTTTGGGGAGGATGTATCAACTCTAAAATTCTTTTTAAATGTGTAAACGAACAATGTGTAAACGAAGACTTCTCAGTCAGTGTTCTATTCACAAATAGTTGTGGTCCTTCTTGTCCATTGCTTTCTTCTTTTTGACCATTGGTACGTTTCTAGCTATTTTTAGGTAAAGATTTAGAAATATGAGCTAAGTTTTACTTTCACTTGTTTAACGGCAAACTAACCATCGTTATTTTTGTCATTTTTTTGCAACTTTCATTATACGCACAGATGAAATGAGACATATTGCAGCAAAGTTATGGTGCGTTGAGCGTTGAATCACACACAAAACTAGCAAGCACATTCATTTACGAATTGCAACCAACTTAGTTAAGGGGCACTTATAGTACTAGGGATATGATGACAATCCACAACCTTTCAAGGTTTACATTTTAGAAAACATCATAACAAAACTATCCGCTCTCGCTCTTTTAGAATTGCAATTGAAATAGATAGGTGATCCTCAGCAGGAGGAGAGACAACTAGTAACAGATACTAGTCATAATGAAAATAAGAAGAGAAGTACTCCAGAATCATCGTAGTGATCAACTTTCCGACATTACAGATAGCGATCACGCTTTTCATGAGACCAACCCTCCTGTTGACGAAGAGGAAGATGCATCAAGTTCTTCCATTGACGAGGATATCTATTCCACAAGTGACTCTATTTCATCTCATGAACAAAACACCAATAAAGAAGTAGCAATAGGAGTGACACCCACTCCATCTCTTGGCTATGATTTGTCGGGTAGTAATTTTGCGCCGCAGGAAGAAGAAGAAAAGACGGAGGTCGAAGACTATCGCAATGAAGGTAATGGAAGTACACCTAGTTATCTCGATAACGGCAGAGTGGCTGCTGTGAATCAATCATCGTCACAAACAACTCAGCCAGAAGTAAAAATTGTACACAGTGAAAAGGGATCATCATTGCATGAGGTAGAAGAAGGTGATCAAGGTTCTGCAACATCTTCTCCAGATGTTGGTGCTGGTGACAAAAAGAAAGAGAAATCTAGGGTAAAGCTTTATCTTCAGGTATGCGGCATTATATCAATTATAGGGGTCGTAATGTTTGTTGTCCTGGTTTTAATAGCCATAAAGTCAGATAAGATCGCATACCACAATTAAGGATTGAATGTGTTTGATTGAGTATTAAGCAATCCCAACTTTAATAGTGATTTATTTTTAAAAATAAATGTAATAAATGTGCGAGTTATGTTTTTTTCAAATGAAAATGAGCTACAAATTGCTACAGCATTTTGAACGTGAAGATTTAGAAATGTGAGTTCAGTGTTGCAAAGCATTTCTCATTAAATAACTATTGAGAGGAGAGAAAGACACAGTTATTGCGATTTTAATTATTTACATTCATTGATATTGTCTTCGGCTTTTAAAGGCAATGGTTCATCAAAATAAAATTAGAAAGTCAGTCCATAGCTACGGCAAAGCAGTATTTAGTTTCCAAACATGAATTTCTTGTAAAGAGCAACTTCCTCTGAACTTCCAAAACATACTCCCAGTCTTCTATCCAAATGATCAATCTTTTCATCCAAAACACTTCCATCGTGAGCCTCGTGTGTTGTAAGGCCACCTGCACATTCTACAATCAATCCCATAGGAGCAACTTCATACAACAGTCTCAATTTCGCCTTTGCCTTTTCTGAACTAACATTTGTAAATACTCCTTTTGACTTTGCAAAGATATGGTATACATCAGGAACCATTCCTCCAGTGTATCGAAGAGTATAGCGTTCAGAGATCCAATGTTTAATCAAAGCATTGTATTTCTCGTTATCATTGGATGCTCGAAGATTACCTGGAGCAAATACCTTTCCTTCAGCTTTAATCGTAATTTGATCTCTGGAAACCTCCCACATACTTCCATCCTTGGTCAAAGTTACTTCAAATACAACATCTTTTCCATAATCTGTTGACTTGGAAGGAAGTGCAATACAAAGAGTAGTTCTTGGTCCATACAAAGTCACAGCTGATGCAACTTGTTCACGTCCAGTTCTATTCAAAACTCCTTTGCCTTCCCAAATTCCAAAAATACTTCCAACACTGAAATTCGCATCAATGATACTTGATCCATCAAGTGGGTCAAATCCCAAAGAAAAGAAACCCTCCTGATCATCTCCTTCAGGTGAAACATCGGTCTCAACTGGTGTTTCTTCACTTGCTGCAATAGAGAAAACGCCAGATTCACGGATAGCTTCAAAGATTGCATTATCACAGTCAATATCAAGGTGCAGTTGTTCATCTCCTGACTGATTCTGGGTTCCTGCATAAGTGTGACTGATATAGTTTTCCAACAAATGTGTGATTTTGTGCGATCCTTCTCCAAGATAGACCAAGGCCTTCAAAAGGTTCGCATCCTTGACCTTGTAGTCCTCAAGAATTTTTGTAAGAGTCTCAATACGTGTCATATTCTTTGCTATGATTGTGGATTGTAGTTAGTGAAGCTTATTTCCAGTGTAGGTTGCAACAATTTTTCGTAAACATGCAATAAATCGGAAAAGAAAGAAAAAAGTGACGACGTCGGATCATTGGATCTCAGTTCATTCATTAACCGTCTCGTGTAAGGAGATATTGGTGTCGAAAATAGCCTCTTTTATGACTCATCAGGACCTCTCATCATCATTGGCAATTGCAAATAATGAAACAAAAGAAACAACATTTTGGAAAGGCCAAAGAAGCAGCGATGTATTGAATGCGAGACAAGCCATCTCAGCCGAAACTAATATATGCGCTCATTTCATCAACTAGACTGATTCCCATACACAGGTTTTCTTCGAGCTACTACGTATTCGCAAAGACTAAAATGCATTTGAAACAAATTTCTATTGGATCATGTGCAAAAATTCTTGAAAGAAAACAGATTTTAAGAACATCGGGATGTACACAGCATGATTTCTTTTTACAAACAAGATCATTTGGTAGTAGAAACAATAGACGCGATCAAGAAAACAAAGCGAGAAAGAAAAAGTTTTTTTCGGAAAGATCGGGTCCAGCTTTTGCACAACCTGACAAGGGTCTCATTCTTCCACCAAAAGGAGTGATTCTAGAAGAAGATTCTCAAGAGCATAATGCAAGAATTGTCAATAGCTTAGACAACAATGATTCTTCATTTCAGCCACTCATGGATGATGGATTGAAACAAGCTGATGCACTTAGATCAGAGTTAATGGATGAAAACTTGGATATGAACCTTTCCAAATCTTTTTCAAGTCCATCATTACCAGATATGATTGATTTGTCTTCCATGTACGATCCAAGAATTCATTTACCACTGAAACCGAATTTTGCAGATCCGTCCAAGAACTATGAACCAGCTACCCTACTAGGTGAAGAATTAATGAAATATATTGGAGTATTAGGTGCACCCATTACGGTTGCTGAATACATGAAGAGATGTTTGAGAGATGAACGATTTGGTTATTATACAAATCCTCCGTCGAGTATTGATGATGATTTCGACGATGACAATTTCGACAATGATGGAGAGGGTAGAGGACACCGACTGATTGGACAAGCAGGTGACTTTACAACCGCTCCAGAGATTTCACAAATATTTGGTGAATGTTTGACTATTTGGTTGCTAACTCAGTATGAAGCCATTGGAAAACCATCCAAGATACAATTGATTGAGTTGGGACCAGGAAGAGGAACTCTTATGAGTGATATCATTCGAAGTGCAAAGAATATTAAAGGTCCAGGTCATGAATTCATCAATGCTCTCAGTTCGGATGGGGTGGTAGGTGAAAATGGTACCATCAGTGGAGTACATGTTGTAGAAGTATCAGAAAATCTGAGGGTGACTCAAAGAGAAGCACTTCAAAAATTGCAAGAATCAAGTGATAGCAAGTTTACATTTATCCAGTGGAAATCCCAAGATGAAAAAATGAAGGACATGGAGCAAATAATGTCCAAACTTCGAGAAAAGAAAAATAGCGGTGAAAATGTGGACACTGAAACACTCGCAAAAATTTTGGAAGAAGAAACCAAGAGAAAATACGAAACCGAGAATATTGAACAAATAGCTACAGCCTCTTCTACGATTCCCGTACACTGGCATGACAATCTAAATTCTGTACCATACAAAAAGGCGAGTGAATCCAGTCAGTCTATTCCCACTTTTATCATTGGACAAGAGTTCCTTGATGCTTTACCTGTACATGTATTTCAAAACTCTGAACAGGGTTGGAGAGAGCATATGGTTGATGTAGCAGTAGAAGATGATGAAGACGATGAAGACAAGGTTGAAGTTCAAATGAGAGATGGTACTATCGCAAAAACATCAACTATGAAGTCATCGAAAAACAGTATTACTGATGATGAGACAAAGAAGAAGCCGCGGTTTAGGCATGTATTGTCACCAGGTGTCACACCTGCATTGCGCAATCTCCTTCATATTGATGACGATGGCAAGCCTATTGGTACTGCTGAGCAAAGGAAACTTTTAGATGATGCACCTGTAGGTACAATTATGGAGGTTTGTCCGGAAGGTCTCTCTCTTATTCAAGATGTTGCACTTCGAATCGAAGAATGTAGAGGTGCTGCATTAATGATTGACTATGGTAACGAAGGTAGTCGCGATACGCTTCGAGCATTCCGCAAACATGAGCAGGTGGACGTCTTAAGTAGCCCTGGTACAGTTGATCTCACTGCAGATGTAGATTTTAGTGCTTTGAAAAATGCAGTTAATCGCGACTTATCAAAAACGAGAGAGAAAATGACATCGTCCGAAACTCTAGCTAGTGCGGACAATCTGCCACAAGCCTTTGGTCCCAAGACACAAGGGGCATTTTTGGCATCGATGGGAGCAGTGGAAAGAACGATCAAACTGATAGAAGATGACAATACAACCGACGAACAAGCAGAAGATTTATGTGCTGCTCTTGAGAGATTGGTTTCTGAAGAGGAGATGGGAACTCGTTTCAAAGTGCTTGCAATAGCACATAAGAAAGATGGAATCTTCCCACCTGCTGGTTTCTAAATTAAAATACTAAATAGACAATTCTATCCAATTATGTTCCGGTATTGGACATTACAGCATATGTAGTATCGCAGAACATAAATTTATTATTCATTTATTTGTTTTAAGCAGCAATGAGCTCTTTCGCAGAAGGAAAGTTCTTTCTATCATCTTCAGTCATTAGCTTTTCCACTACATCGACATTTAATGCAACAGTAGTGGCATCACCTCCCAAGTTTTTCAATACATTTGCTGCAAAAGTAGCAGCATTGCAGTCGGTACGGAAATATTCAGGTGCGTTCAAAAGTAAATCAAAAGAAATCGCACCAGCCTTCATGAAAGAAGCAAATACGCTTGCTAAATGCTTCGAGGCGAGAGGTGCATCAATTGCGATATCATTTAAGAACTCCAAAGGATCATTAAGGCCAGCAACAATAGAATCTTTCTCGATTTTGTTTTCATTGTAGCATCGAGTCATTACAGATGCAAATTTCTCAACATCTTCTGCTTTCATTTCCATTACCATAAATGTACCACTCTCAATAACTTTAGTACCTCTCTCGACAGATCCGTCTTCACCTGCTCCAATAAGTTCGTGTATCGAAAGGACAGCATCATCAAGATCTCCTCCAACGAAGAACTCTTTCAAATAATTCTTTGCCTTTTTCCCACATTCCTTCGGTTCTAAATACTCAACATCGGCCCATTTTGCTGGTTTAGGAGCTGTCACCTTCTTCTTTGGTGCTTCTTCAACAAGATTTGGTTCATTCAATGCTGCAAATGATCCTCCACTCGCGATTGGCTTCTTGCCTGCACTCTTCAAACTATTTCTGGAGTCATTGCGCTTGAAGCTATTTGTAGATTTACTGCGATTGAATCCTCCACCTGATGGACCTACAACTTCTACGAAACCATCTGCGTCAACACTTGGAGCTGAGTAATTCCTCTTTAAACTATTGGTGCTAGTAGATTTGCTCATTTTAGTAGAACCCCTACGTTCTTCTCTAGCTACTTCTTTATGAATTTGAGCAATTGTTTTAGCTGACTCTTCCTTTCTTCGTGTAACCCATCCTGTTTTCGAATTTTCATTGCATTAGTTTCGAACTCATTACAAAATAGATGAATTCGTGAAATATGTAATTGATGAAACTCACCATTTTCTCTCATTTCTAGTAAATCTTGAAGCATAAATTTGATACGGTTGCTAATTTTTGGGACCTTCAGATCTTTGTTCTTTCCAGCAAATGCTTCAACTCTATCCCAACATTGTGAGAGGCTTTCGAATGCATCACTCTTTCCAATGTCGCGAAGACCGATACTTTGTTGTTCAAGAATGAGTCCGATCACAGTCATGAGTTTTGAAAAGCACTCAATCTTTTCTTCGTCAATTTCTTCACCTTCATCACTAGAAGCTTCAAGTAATTGCGGCAGAACCATAAGCATAATCTTGATGCTGATCAGATCTCCCTTATAAAGTTCGCCGATAAATCTCATATGACCTAAATAGTGTTTCTTAACAATAGCCTTTCTAAGTTCTTTCTCTTCTTCGTCTTCCACTCCCTCAATAGCCTGTGCAATTTTAGTATTTGTATCAGTCTCGAATTCCTTTTGACATTCAGTCAAAAGCATCTTTTTGAATTTCTTCTTTTTCCCTTCTTGCTCAAACTCCATTGGCATCTTGGAAAGCTTCAAACATAATGCAGCATACATTGCAGAAAAATGCGGTTCATCCTGAGCTTTCTTGACGATCAATTCAATTGCACCAGATAGACATTCCTCGTTCTTGCCAATCCCAGTCTGGAAGAAATCATCTGAAAGTTTGTCAAACAAAGTTAAAGATAGCTTGTTCAGAATAAGAAGTGCCTTTTTCAAAATCGCATCGTTAGAATCAACATCAGTATCAGTTGCCTCCTTCTTAAATACATTAGCCTTCCATCTGGTCTCTTCGTTGACTTCAAGAGGTTTGCAGTCTTCTAGAGGAGGCGCTGTCTCTTCTTTTCTTTTCTTTCTTTGACTGACATCCCCACCTAATCTTTGCTTGGAAGCCATGGCATCAATTTCCTGTACTCTTGTATCAGAAATCCATCTACAGTGTTTTGGAGAATTGATTTTCACTCCCTCATCATTCTCTTCATCCCATGAAAGTGGCGGTGCAACAAATGAAAGACGAAGTGCAAGAAGTTCACCTAGGTTGATACGTTTGACTTGCTTTGCAGCGTCTGAATCTCCTTCTTCAGGTTTGAGAAGATCAAGAGGCACCAATTTTCCACGTTGCCAACCAGAGTCTCCTTTGTCATTATTTGATGGAGCTGGTGGCTGTTTCTTTCCTCTGTTCCAGTTTTCGTTTGGCTTTTTGCCTTGTCTCCAGCCACCCTTGTCTTTATTCTGGTGTTGTTTTTTGTGTTGTCCTCCAGAAGGCTGAATTGGTGCTGGTGGAGGTGTAATAGCTACTTTTTGAACTTCAGTAGGTGCTGCACGAATAGCAGAAGATGATTTCTTTCCCCATACACTTGGGGTTGCTGGAGCAGGCGCTGCTGGAGCTGGAGCTGGAGCTAGAGCTGGAGCTGGAGCTGGAGCAGATTTTGGTGCAGCAGCTGGAGTAACTACAGTTTTTCCTGGTACGGCTACAGTTGGTGTTTCTGGTGCTTTCGCTGGGGTAGCTACACTTGGTGTTGATGGTGTCCATGCCGCAGCAGATGCTTTCAAAGTGGACTATCAAGCGAAATGAAAAAGTGAGCAAACAACAAGTGACATAAATATGTGAAAATCTTTTTAGTTTTGATAAAAATCGCAGAATTATCATAGCTAGACTTACACTGCCAGGAACAAAAGCTTTTGCTCCAGAATTAAGTTTCTTTGGAGTTGGAGTGGTTGACATGATTATGAGTGCAAAAGGTAACTTTCTTCTATCCCTTTTCTCTATATGATTCTATTCTTAGTTTCCCAAATTAAGAGGCAATGTTTCTTCACTATCTTAACTTTGCAAATCTGTTTGTGTGGGTCACGGTATATCTTAATGCTGTTGTATTGTATGTTTAACTTGTAGTATACGTGAATTCAATTGAAGCAGTCTCTTCATTCAACATTCAACAAAAAGCGGCTTTCTTTCTGTGGTGTTCAAAGACACCAGAGCAAAGGATGATGAAAGGCCAAGAACGGTTTCCTGCGTCATGTTGGGATTGATAAAACTAGCCACTCCAAAATCAAGTACTAGCCAAATAAGGGTAGCCACTCAATCATCTTTCTGATGGATGGCAGACATCAAGCAAAGATAGATGATGATGTTCCATAGAAAATAGAAAACCACCACAGATTTGCGTTCAAAAAGAAGAGTCAGTCAATTTAATCAATTGTTAGAGACCTACAATTTACATTCATATCTTCTTCAACCGCAACTGACTGTTATAAATTTTTAGGGTTCTAATTGTAAGATACAAAAAAATCTAATGTTTCTCAAAGTAAACAGAATAATCATGGCAACATTGCTCGCAAAGTCTTTTCACAGCCGTTTTGTTGCAAGAGCATTCACAACTAGAGCTACGAGAAGTACATCGGTACTTCAATGGAATCAACGCTCATCATTGAACAAGTCTACAAAACTCTTTTCTGATGCTGTAGATGGAGATTATTCAAGACAATCAAAAAGAGATGCATCTATTGCTTCAAAGTCTAGAATGCCATTCACGGCTCCGTCATCTGCATTTGATGATTCCATTCCAACTAATTTCAATCAAAGTACTGATTCACCAGATATTGAATGGAGTAAACTGGGTTTGACATCTGAAATTTCTTCATTTCTTGCAAAATCCACACAAGATGGTGGTCTTGGCTTTAGTACTGGACCGACTCCTGTTCAAAAAATGGCAATACCTGCAATCATCAGTGGAGCATCTTCGTTGATGCAAGGATGGGAAGATGGTAGTGAGGAAGCAAAAAAGCCTCAATCTATTGCATTTGCAGCAGCTACAGGAAGTGGAAAAACTTTGGCGTATGTTTTGCCAATTGTGCAAGCACTCAAGGCACAAGAGATTCTATATAGTAACAATGAGGATGGAACTAAAAGTATGGATAAACTGAGAAAATCCAAGAGACCAAGAGCAATAATCCTTGCCCCTACAAGAGAATTATCTCTACAGATCTCCGCTGTTTTGAAATCATTGTCGCATACCATCAAATTGTCTTCAGCTTGTGTGGTTGGAGGAGAAGATTATGGAAAGCAAAAGAAGCGCCTTGATAAACCAGTTGATATTCTAGTAGCAACCCCTGGGAGATTAGTCAAACATTGGGAGAATGGAAATGTATTTCTTGGATCAACCAATTTTGTGGTAATTGATGAAGTTGATACAATGTTGGAACAAGGATTTCAAGAAGACATTGGCAAAGTATTGCATCCTCTATTGTATAAGCACAAGGGTGCATTCAATTCAAAGAAAATCAATGTTGACAAAATTGACGCTTTGCCTGGATCGCCACAGGTGATTGTTACAAGTGCAACCATGACGAATGCTGTTCGTAAGCTCTTGCGAGGTGACGAAAATTTTGAGGGCAAAAGCTATAAACGCCAAATTCCTCAACATAAAGATGGCACAAATCAGCACATGGTCAAGATTTTACTTCCACAAAATATGAGAGTTTTGACTGCACCAGGACTTCATCGTGCTGTTCCACGTCTTCGTCAAGTGTTTATTGATGTAGGAAATTCGGACAAATTGAGTCTCTTGGTAGATCTTGTTGACAAACAAAGTGGTGGAGCTGGTGGATCAGCATTGACAACTAGAGATAAAAAGGTTGGAAGTACTGATGGGTTGACTCTTGTCTTCTGTAATACTGTGAGTTCTTGTAGAGCAGTACAGCATTCACTCACCGAGAGTGGTATCGACTCTCTTTCTTATCACGGTGAATTGAATAGTGCAGCAAGAGCAGAAAATTTGAAATTGTTCAGAGAAGCTGGACAATCCACTTATGACGAAGACGACGAAGAGATTGAGAATGAATTTGATATTGATGAATTTTACAGCAATGACAACTTTGACGATGATGAGTGGGGTGGTATGGACGATGATTTTGATGATTTCGGTCAACCAGTTGAAAAAGTCAAGGAAGCAAATGAAAAGAAAAAGAAAAATATTCCAAGAATTATGATTTGTACAGATATTGCTGCACGAGGACTGGATGTTCCGGAAGTTGATCATGTTGTTATGTTTGACTTTCCTCTGAATCCTATTGACTATCTTCATCGTGCCGGACGTACTGCACGTGGGGTAAATCAGCAAATGCAGGGTGATGTTTCGAGAGCAGGAAGTGGCCGTGTATCCGCATTGGTGTCCAAGAGAGACCGTGTTCTTGCAATGGCTATTGAGAATGCAGTGCAAAGAGGAGAACCACTTGATAATTTGAGCTCAAGAAAGAGTGATTATCTACCTGGCTCCAGGTTGAATAGTAGAAGCAACGAAAGGTCTCCAAGAAATGCAGGTAGAGGCGGAGGCAGGGGAAGAGGAGGACGAGGTGGTCGTGGAGGCAGGGGAAGAGGAAGAGAACGAAGGCGCTAAATTTAATCTCTCTTAGTTCGGATCAATTTGATAGAGTATTGCGAAATGTAATATAAACCATTAAATAACTATAGCAGATGAGTTGCTGGATATACCTATAACTAGATTATTTCTTATGTAGATAGTCTTTATTTACGCAATTTACGCAGCTGTTTTTTGGAATTGGAATCCAGCTGCTTTATGTGCAATATCTGTAACAGCAACATTATCCATCGGCTTAGCAGCGCCATTTTGATTGCGGCTGTGGGTGTGGGAGTCCAATAAACCAGCCATACGTGCAGAGTTTGCTGCAAGAACAAAACTTACACATGGGGAATCCTTTTTGCTAGTAGTATTTTTCAAATTTTGACTGAGATGTGTAAGACGACACTTCGCCTTTTGATCAAAGTTCGTCTTTACCGCCTCTTCGTCAGCATCACCTGCAGCTCTCGCAAGATCTCTGGCCCAAGATGTATACTGCATAGATATATTTGCAATCTTATTTGCATCATGCCTAGAAAGACGCTGCCGTCTTTGCTCTTCGAGAACTGCAGTGATAGAGTGATTAACCAGTTTTTGCCGGTGCCTTCCTTCATCGATAGAAACAATATGCTCTAAACCTCTTCGCGAGTGCCCAAATTTACACCACCACTTATTGCCAACGTCATCGTCGGAATTGACTTCATCTTCAATAACTTTCTTTTCTTCGCCATCCTCATTTATGGATTGCTTCCTTTGACCTATTTTCTTGCTCCAAGCATTACTCGTTTGTAACCAAATCTCACTTCCTCCTTGTAACATCGCCTTGGATATTATTCTCCCAGTCTTTTTGAAATCATCATAATCATTACGTTGCCACCAAATCATAGATTTTAGATAGTACGACATCTCATTACGATGTAAAACAGGCATGACTCTAGCCATTGAGGAAAAAGAAACTTTCTTTTTCGGCTTTTTCGGATGTGAAGCAGAGGAGGAAACTGACGTAGCAGAGGAATACGAATGAATATGACTTGAAGATGCATCATCTGTTTGATCAAAGCTCACTTGTGGGTGAACTGCCTCGTATGAAGGGAGAATAGACCTTCTTGTTACGGACGCAGTATTCCCACCTTTTTTTGGCATCATTGAGAGTCGTTTTTCGCGATCTGATAAGACAGGTGGCTTCACTATGGATCTCTTTAAAATTCCTTTGAGCGGTTTCGGTTCGTCAGGTAAAGGCTCTGATGGCGAGTCCGTGACGGCTTCATCCTTTGAATCTGTTGCTGCTTCATCTTGCGTTTGAGACTCGGTAGTCTCATTTTCTTTTGGAATATTTTCTGATTCTGCAGGAAGAAAAGCTTCTGTTTCCTTCGCTATGGAGCTCACTTCAGTAGCTGTAGATTCGGGAAGACTTGCAGCTGGCACACTACTTTCATCAGATATTTTACTTCTTGTCGATGAAGCATCATCACCTTCACTAGATTCGTCATCGCTCAAGATTGGATCTTGCAAAAATGGAAAGATGCAACATAGGATATTATCATTCTTTTTCTTCCTAGTCATGAGTTCATCAGTATATGAATCCTGATAGTAATCATCATAGCTGAAGCCAGTATAAAATGAAGGCTGCTTTGTTTTTGTAGAACTGGCCTGCCGTCTCGACCTGGACGATGTTTCGCTACGACCATACTTCCCCGAAGATGAAGAGTCATAGGATACAGAAATAGGCATCTTTGTTTCCTCTTTGATATCTTCAGGTAAGTCAACAATCACATCACTTTGGTTTTCATCGTCTATTATAAATCCATTGTCGAAATCGTCGTCGGCAATATTCGCATCAAAACTGTAGTTCGCAGAAGGCGCTGTTGATGTGTCTACCTCCATCTCATTATCTTTACTCTTTGCCAGACTTTGCAAGTCTGCCATAGAATCTCTTGCATATCCTAGTGACATGATGTTTATGTATATATTTTTTCAAACTCTATTTTGTTCAGATTTTAAAGAAAGTAATGAGAAAGGAGGAAAGAATTCTTGTGCAAGAAATTTGAGAATAAAAATGGGGGAAGAGCGCACCTTTTGATGCAAGGACAAAATATTACATTCGTGAGAGCCATGTAGGAAAAGCTTACCTTGGATTGGAAGAAAGAAAAAGATGCAAGTATGAAATCTGTTATGACAAGATTTGCTTCAATGAAAACATCAAATAAGGGTAGAGAGAAGGTCAGTGTCTATGGTGATGGATGGAGATGAAGCTTGGTGAATGGTCGGAGTTTCTCTTCTCTCCCTGTTTTTGCCTTCTTGTGCAGATGGGAATCCTTTTGATGGCTACGTGTCTTCTAATGACGATTTTGAATATCTCATAACCTATTATTTCGATTTCCTATTTTCTTTCTCTTTGAATCTTTCCTTCTCTTCCCTTTCTCTTTTGACATTGATCGAAACGATATCTCTGTCAGCTGTCAACAAAACAGATGAAAGATGAACTGACTCGAACACCAAAATCCAATCATCACTCCATAACAAGTCATCGTGTGCATCTGTGTTGAACACATATAATATTATCTGGTTCACGTCCACAAATCATAATTTCTTGAAAGGAAAAGAAAGGAAATGTGGTCTTTCAAAGGTGTAGCGTTTGTGCTATCTGCAATCAACTTATTTTCATCACCACAACATGCATCAGCATTTGCTCCAGCAACAGCCACTTCGCATCTAAGAATAGAAAATGGACTATCGAAAAATACATTCATGCTCAAAGGTTCCAATACAGTTGAATTTGAACTTCAAGAACTCAGAGCACAATTTGACGCAATGTTGAAGCAAAGTGTACGGCCTAAAATGTTGACACAAGAAAAGAGAGACGAAATAGAATCTTATTCTGCAAATGTGATTCGAAACTGCCCTTCACCTATACCATTGAAGAGTTTAGGGGATGATAATGCAAAACTTTTACAGGGAGAATGGACTCTGGTGTTTGCTAGTGAGAATGCAGCATTAGGAGATTTACCACGGGAATCTACTGTTGAATTATCAATATTTCCTGAGTACAAGTGTGAGTATAGAATCAAGTTTGGAAATACTCTTGGTTTAAAGTCCATCACTGCAAAGTCGAATTACATTGTTGATTCTTCACCAGTTAATCCAGGGCTTGTTACCATTGTCTATCAGGATATTGTCAGTGATGTTTTAGGTTTCAAGGCGTTGCCGGTTGGTCTCTTTGGAATGTTACAGGGAAGAGCAACCTACATCGAAACAATATGGTTTGACGGAAAGCTATGGTTTGAAAGGGGATATAGCCCAGACGGAGTTCAATATTTCAACATTTATATTAAAAAGTAAAGAGAAAATATTTATTGTGTTTTTACTTCTTGTTGATTACGGTAATCCTCAAACACACATCTATTGGATCGACATTGTTTCTCTCTAAATTTTGAAAGAGAATCTATCCTTTGTGTTCACTGAATATAGATTTCATTCAATGGAATAGGTTCTATGTTTAAGATCCGTATTTCTTAATATTTGTGCTAGCTGCAAGGTACAATCTAGTATCTTCGGTCTAGCCTCATTATTGGTTTTGTCGTAGACAGTACATTGACAGTCGTAAATGACTATTTTCCAACGCTTTCGAACGCAAATTTTCGTGTCCATCCCTTCTTCTTTTTTTGTTCGATGTGTTCGCGATGCATTATATATGCATCAGGTTTCATAGATATCTTCTACAAAACTGTGAACAACCCATCACCCCTTACCAGCTCACCAGCTGAGTTACAAGATTTGTTTAATCCTATGCTAACAAGAAAATATGGAAGCATTGAAATTTCGTGAAAAGCAATTAGGATTTATAGAAAAGTAACCAGTTCTTATCATGAATGATCTATCCATGATGAAGGCGAAACCAAGGCGCTTTACAATCTATCAACTACGATTATGTGTTGCTGTTTTAGTTCTTGTCCTTTTATCTAAACAATTCAGGGAATACATTCAATTTCATCAGACTTTGACGAGCATCACTCCAGAAGACATACATGCACATAATTCATATCATCATCGACTAAGAGTAGACAATTCAAAAGTTCGCAAAAAGCAAGACTCTCACGAAAGTGGTTTCGATAGAATATCAAATGAGCTATATGAGTTGGCAAGTGCAAAATATGGTGATGAGACTAGTATTCATCGACCATCTTCATATGGTACAGTGAACGATGAGAAAATGGAGAAAGTGTTCCTGCAGATATTTAATGTCAGTGACTTCAAGGTGCAAAATATAACGATTCTAGAAGATATATACACTTCTTCAAGCTCGGTATTCGAATATGGAATAGGAGAGTCAACAAGAATTGCGTCTGCGAATGGCGTTGCCCGTTATTCAGGTGTTGATAAAAAACCAAAGCTTATTACAACATTGAGAAATAGTCTTGGCTCAAAATATTTCAGATTTCATTATTCTACGCAAAGGACAAAAAGTGTCCAACTTCTTTATGACTTTGTCATGACTCCTCTCATACTTGAACGAATTGCGTTTGATATTTACTTTGTAGACTTGGATAGAGTTGGCGTAGATGTTGGATTCTCATGTATTGTTGCCTCGATATTACATGCACTGGAACATAAAGCAGGTGATAGAAAGAGCTCTAGATTAGTTGTATATTCAACAAGAGTAAATGATCAACAAAATGTGATGAAATTGATTGAGAAAGTATTTAGTTCACGTGAAACGTTCAACGAAATGTACGGCATACTTACCATTCAAAAGAATGAGTCAAACAAAATTTTGAAGAACTGGTGTTTCAAATTTCTCATGGAGAAATATGGGCTCCTTCCAGAAGATATCAGTAAGTTTATTTCACAAGAAGGTTCTGGCTTTGATATAATGTCGAGCATTCTTCATGACAAAGTGTCGAACCACTTGGTAGTATCAAGAAAACCATTTGACCTCATCAGTTGGCATCGACAGAACAAGACAACAACCGGGGGGTTAAAAGCTACTGATCGAAAGTTGATTGGATCTCTGTATTCTACCAAAGAATCCATCTTTGAGTATGGCCTCGGCGAAAGCACATACATTGCCTCGCATGTAAACGTACCAAGATATAAGGGAACCGACAGTGACACAACTTGGATTTCCAATGTTCAAAAACATGCTCCTGATCATTTCCGCTTTTTCTTTTCAGATATTGGAGAAATAAAAGAATGGGGCAAACCTGCAAATATTCTTTTCAAAAGCAGGTTCAACTATCAAATCGCACCATTAATTGTTGAAAGGAAACCTTTTGAACTGTATTTAATAGATGGACGCTATCGCATTGGATGCTTTTGCGTCTCATTTCTACACGCTTTAAAA
The DNA here is from genome assembly GCA_021927905.1 of Chaetoceros tenuissimus. NCBI lineage: Eukaryota > Bacillariophyta > Thalassiosirophyceae > Chaetocerotales > Chaetocerotaceae > Chaetoceros > Chaetoceros tenuissimus. The sequence goes on along the minus strand of BLLK01000027.1, from coordinate 772,194 downwards.
TACGGAGCAAATATGACGACTGTGAGAGTGGCAGTGCATGATAATCATAGAAACCAGTATCACAAAGCACATTCGACGGTTGCAAATGTTGTAATGAGGGCGGAAGAACTTTGGGTGTATGCTCTTAAAGAAACTACTACAGAAGATGATCTCTACAAACTATGGGAGAAGTACGGTTCTGAGATTCTCTAAAAGCAGCATAATTTAAATGATTATGATGTAAAGTCTTTTGTCCATATTCAGTCTCATTCATGTCATCAACTCTCCTGTAGACAAGATTGCTGTGCATTACCATAGAGGAGGGTATGCAGCTCTGCCAGCGGCAATAATTCTCATTTCAGTAAAAGTCATTTGCTTGACCTCCTGGCTTTCGTCCAAGTTTGCTTTGCATGAGTGGTGATTGTAACGGGGAGGACAAATTTGACAATCTTCTATGTTTGTCAAGGCTTTCTCAGTACTGAAGTATTGTCGACCGCGAGAATTGAGGTCAGAGCAAAGCCCACTGCAACTAGAGTCAGTCAAACCTTCTTCGTCACCAAAAGTGCCTGGCGGGCAAGGCTTGCAGTCATCTATGGATGTAATTCCTTCTTCGTCATTGTAGTATCCTTTAGGGCAAGGTGCTGTACACTCGCTTGATGTTAAGTCCGTGCTATCCCCATACACGCCAATAGGACACTTGATGCAACCGTCAAGTTGAATACCACCTTGCTCATATGTTTTTGTTTTGAGTCTACGAAAATGTCCTTTTGGGCAAGATAATGTTGGAAGAATGTCGGCATCACCTTCTCCATTATCAGTATCGTACCAATTGTACCATTCATTACTTTGAGCACTGATGCAGACAAGACCAAGTAGAAAGAGACCAATACTAATCATTCTGGACTGAAATCGTTGTCTTCGACTGAAACAACAGACTGGAAATCATTAGAATCATCTTGTTTCAATTTTGCAGTATCGAAATTTGAAAATTCGAATCAATACTAAGAGGTAGAAGACTTTTCAAACTATCTACACACTGAAATATTCTCTCTCGTTTATCATCGATTCCTTTAGCGACGATTGAAGCGGCTACTTGAAATAGAGTTATATTGAAAATAGATTAGAGTAAACAGCATAGGATCTCACATTCACCTACATAACCAATAATTCATTGGAGCCATCGTTGATTCTTATTCCTTTCTTTCTCTTAATTTTAGACATAGCTTTGCATCCTCGAGAGTTGTAGATATGTTCAATTACACCGTGCTTCTACAGAAAAGTTAACTTCAGAACCTAAAGTATTTCCAAATAATAAATTTATATGGCTACTACTTGAAGCTATTGTATGTTCGTAGTGCTTCTATACAGCTTCACAAAGACATTCAATCTTCCATGAAAGTACAAATTATTGTAGATCAACACAAATTGACAAGATTGTCATGCGCTTACTATGCCTTTCCTCCCCACCAATTTCATGAAATTTATCGTTTATTGTTATAATCTTTAGAAGAGTTTGAAGAATCAAGAAAGAAGTCAGTGATGTCTACTTCTTGAAACACTTGTCCTTCAGACCCATGCCATCTGACAAACAATACAAACATTCCCTCTCAAAACGTCTTCTTAATCTCGAGACTCGTTCATTATCACCATTATCATTTGCATGTCTCCACTTTCTGTAAGCTTTCATCACTGGACATAATACCTCATGCCCAAAACGCATCCCTGTCTCTGCATCTTTCTTCCAAGTCATCCGTTGATGATCGATGCTACAGTAGCAAGCTACTCGGCATCCACTACAGACAAACTGTACCTCAGATTCAGTTCCAGTTTGCTTGCATGTACTGCAATGAGTTTCTGCTCTCAAGATCAAATCTAAGTATTCTTCAATAAAACCTATCGCTTTCCTCATTACTACTTCTGTGTTGTCATTTAGTTGATGGGATAAATATGTCGATTGTGCAAGTAACAGTATTGAAACGGTATAAGAAGTAGTGAAATCTTCAGTTTCATTGGATTCAGTTTTATGTTTCTGCATCACTTGTGTCATATTTGATGCGAAATCTGTAGGGAGAGATTCTTCATCACCAACTATATACTGATCCAAATAGGTAGTGGCTAGAGACAATCTGTCTCCGGTTAGTGCTTCCAATTGTTTACCAAGAGCTATGGCCGCGTCGAAATGTTTTATCGTCCTCAGAAAATCAGCAGATCGACGCAAATCCGTCTTAAGACCATTTTCTTGTCTTCCATTGGTACTATGCAACTTGCTGAGTGAGATAAATGTATCTATGCTTCCTTTACCTTGTCTCAAGAGAGCTTCGTGGTAATTCAATTGCAAGGTAGGGAAAGCACACAGCAGATTCTTCATCTTCACATCGATATTACATCTCTCAAAATGTTCCTTATAAATTTGAATTACACCATCAAAGTTGCGTCGACTGAGCTCAAGCCCCATTAGATTTGCATAAAATATTAGTTTGTTTTCAACGAACCAAGTTTGTAGCTTCATCCTAAGCAAGGTATCGCTCAACTCAAGCTTTTTTGCCTCAATCCATTTGATTCCTTCTCTTAGCTCATTCGCAGCTTGAGAGTCAAGTTGGAGGCTAAGACTTTTACTAAATTTTTCATTGAATTCTTTAATTTTTGTTTGCACAGCAACAATAGAGGCTAATGCATGGTGTAGTGAATCGAATTGATGTTACATCATAGGTCTTTCAAAGAGAATAGCTTTCACCGACACCATTGCAACTTACCTCGATCTGCAGCATTTATAGTCTTCCGTCTACTTCTCTTTCCTTTCTTTCCCATAGTTGGATAGTTGGTGCTACAGTAATATGATTCTGTGTTCTACTTCTCTTCAATGATTAAATGACCAATCGGTAGAGAGTGTGGAGTGAAGACGATAAAAATTCGATTTTCTCTCAGTTTGGAAAAAAAGAAGCCAAAAGAACCCAAGCCTGGCATTTGTTGAAATTGACCCTTTGTTTTTGCTTTTTTTTTCACGTAAAAAAGTATGAGATAAATTGTGATGCTATAAGTATATATCTTTTTCCAATCTTCTATAATTACTCTTGAGTAACCGCCACATCAAATTTAGTTCTATTATCGCATGTTTAATTTCAAGGAGGATATGACAGCCTACAATAGAACCTTACAAAAAAATATTCAATATTGTCTATTTAGGTATTTTGTTTTTCTAAGATCCAGACCATCTGAAAAATAGTACAAACATTTCCTCTCAACCCGTCTTCTCAATCTAGATACCTTGTCGTCATCATCATCATCATCATCATCGTTCGAAAAAGCACGTCTCCACTTTCTGTAGGCTTTCAGCACAGGAGAAAGTACCTCATGTCCAATACACATCCCTTTTACTGCGTCCTTCTTCCAATTCATACGTTTACATTCTTTCTACAAATTAATTTGACTTGGTGTAACAGAGTCTTCAAAGCTGCAGAGGAAAAGCCATGGCTAAATACTTAATCTGATCGTTGAGGGTTGACAGGGAGAACTGGGACTTGACAATGGGGAAACAGAATCATCAATCTTCTACGTGCTATAGATTGTCTTCTCAACAATAATGATAGACGTGTTGTTAATGAATACATAAACCAATCAAGGATTCTGTACCAAGGCGATTGATTTGAGTATAGACTTCAGTCAAAGGATGTTCTTTACATTTTTATATAGATCGGATTACTTCTATCAAATGAAAGTAATGGCAATTGCATGTTACGAATTCTGTATCATAAAGAAAATAAACTATTTCATGAAAGACTTGTAAAAGGAAATAACATGCGTCATATCTCACTTTTGATATTCACAAGGAAAGCATTTGTTCTTCAAGCCCAGTCCATCCGCTAGAAACATCACACACTCTCTATCCAAACGTCTTATCATCCTTGACTCTTTTACTTCGTCTTTGAGATCCTTTGCGCGTGTGTATTTTCTATATGCATTGTATAAAGGGCATAGAATCTCATGACCAATCCGCCTTCCCGCCAGTGCCTCCTTTTTCCATGTTGCGCGCTGATGATCGATGCTGCAATAAGAGGCTATACGACAGCCACTGCATACAAATTTCACTTCGGTTGGGGTAGCAACTTGGGCACATGAGAAACAGCAAACCTGCTTTACTTTGTCGAGACCTGTAAGGAAAAGCTTAAGCAATGTCAAAGCCTTCGTAACGCTCTCTTCTTTAGCACGCTCACCATAAACGAGATTTTGAGTAAGATAGTAATACTCTGCAAGCAAAAGGCAATACTCAGGGCTAACGTGACTCTTAAAAGGATACTCTGACATCAATGAATCCATGAAATGACTGATATTGAGAAAGTCTTCCTTTCTCATTCGTGAGAATTCTACTCTGTATTGTTCAAAGTATGACATTGCTAGAAAAACCTTGCTATTACTTGGACTCCGCAGTAAAGAGCCGAAAGTCTTTTCTAGTCGAATTGCAGATTCAAACTGCTTATGAACTCGTAATGTGTCCACAGCGTCATAAAAAACAATGCTACTTGGTTCTTTTTTCTCTGGGTCTGAGATTTCTTGTGAGATTACATTTACGAAATCTGAAAGGTTGCACTCTTGACAGTTCAGTCTCAACATCATTAGCTGATAATAAAGTGAGAACATAAGTCTCCCATTTGTGCAACTTCTACCAAATTTTGCCATGAAAGAGTTGCAGCATTCAATCGCTGCAATGTAATTGCGTCTTCGATAATACAAAGTCATGAGTTGACAATATGTCTGTATCTGTTAGCCTCTAGTAAATGAGTACAGCATCATCAGTTTACTCTTTGATTCGTTAAGTCGAATGACCTCTCTAAATTGAATGGCAGCTTTTGAGCTAAACCCTCATTTTCGTCGTTAGATGCTCTTTGAATTAGCTTTTCATTCTCCCAAAAAACTAAAGGATCAAGTTGAGTGTTTTCAATAACGAAATGAATCGAATCAATTCACAATGTCCAATTGAATTCAAAACTCACTCTTTTCTGCTTCTTTCCTAGTAGCTTTCTGCTTGCTTCGCTTTCCTTTCTTTCCCATAGTATCGACTTTTGGTATCTATGCAGTGGATATTGATGTTGCTGTTTGCACGCAATGTGGATTACTTAAATGAATGTGGTAGTTCTGTAACATCTTCCTTCTTCACCTGAACTGAGTGAAACTTTGGCGCCAAAGGAACAAAAAGAAGCAAAAAGAACATCTTATCCCATTTCATTTGAATTTCCTGGGGAAAATGGCCTAGACTCAATTTGGGCTTGAAAATAATTCCCCCAAACTAGGAAATAGTAGATTTGCCGAAGGGAATATCTACAATGAAGATATAGTACTTGCATTCGTTCTAAGTCGCACTTACTTCATCCTAACTTACTAAAAGTACTCATAACAAGAATTCCTTAGCGTGTGTAAAGCATTTTTTACTTATATCCAAATTCAAATAATACTTAGACTACTCCAATCTGAGCCATTGGCATCCACCTCACAGGTACTGCTGTAGATGTGAATACATCAATTCTATGCACAGTGCTTTCACATGAACTTCACAGCCAGTCTTTTATTAGCATTCGCTATGAGAGCTACGATCTAGAGGCAAAAGATGTTTTGTTATAGGTATGCGCTCATTAGTGACCCTTTCGTTCGGTCATTTCACAGAGGTCTAAATCCTCTACAAATGATTGCATAGCGCCACCAAAGTAGAAACTTTTTACTTTGCTAAGAAGAAGAAACCAACAGCTAAAGCTCTGGACAGAATTCGAATTAAATATGTGTGATAAACAAGAAGTCAACTTTGTTGCAAAAGCCCAAAATTTCCAACAACGCGTCGAACAGGAGAATCACTCAGCTAAAGTCTGGCTTAAGAATTGGGGATCGCTGTACAGCAATTCAAATTTGGAAGGCGAAGAAAGAATTGCAGAATTGGAAGAAGAGAAACAAAACCTTTGTATTCCAAAAGCCTCGATTGCTCAAACAAGTTACAAACCCATGGTGGCATATCATGAGTGGCATGACTACAAGAGAAGACGAAAATGAAATTTCATAGTTTTTATTAATAATAAAAAGCTTATTTCTTTGAATCTTCAAGCTCCCTGGTACAATGCCTTTTTACAACTATATTCGTCATTGGGTATCCATGACGATGACGTCATAATTATTTGACCTGTAGCGTCCGTCCTTCGTCGCAAGATCTTGTTCCACTTGGCTCTTCCGCAAGCACCATCCTTTTCATCACACATCAACTGTAACTCATTATCCAATCTATCCGATCCCTTCCTAATTGCTATTAGAAAAGCAACGAAAAAAGTCTACTCGTAGATATAAGAGAGCAATATTATAAAATTATGATTGGATACCGTCAGCAGCTTGCATTGATGTGCATATCGCTTTTATCTTTGGGTGGAGCTCAAGACTATGAGCCATCTTATGAAGATTATGCAGATTCATACAACAATCAAGACAATCTTTATGCAAACTATGCAATGAAGCAACAGGAGAAAGAGGTGGGGTAAGTTTTCACTTGGTAATAATATTCAGCGTAACCTGATAATTTAAACATGCTAATTCACTTCATCTCTCAACAACTACACAGTGGAGGACCTAGTTTTGTCAAAATGGCAATAGTCGGTGGAATCGGTTGGGTTGCAGGAGCAAAAGTCCATTCAAACAAAGCAGCAAAACTATTAAAGAAGAAACATATGAAGGAAGCAAAGACTCTTTACTCTCAATATTATAATGATGTATACAAGCTTCAAGAGCAAAATGCAGAACTTGCACAAGCAGTGAATAAATTGCAAGCTGCATTACAAAATGCAGAGTCAGAACGTGATGAGGAAATTATGCAAAGGGATTATGACGAATTCAAGCAACCTGATGTAGATGGGGACGATCGTATTAGTAGAGCAGAATTCAACATATACGTCAAGAATTATCTATCGAATTACCCTGGACTTTCTGAAAAAGATTATCCAAAGTTTGAAGATTTTGATCATGATAATGACGGCTATGTTAGTTTTTCCGAGTACACCACACAAATGGCTGCACAAGCAAAGCAAGCTGAACAAGAAGCACAAAGGGCAGCACAGTCAGGAAGTTATAACGCAGCGCAAAAAGCTGGACAGAAAGCGCATGCATACAATGGACTCTCTGGATCTGGTAGAGGTGCAGATAACTTTGACGATTTGTATGCACAGTATGGTCGTCGCTAAGGGTGAAACTTATTTATAGAAAATGTTTTAAAATTTATCTCAGCAATAAGAAGATACTTTTGTTTTTGTACGTAGTCTACTTGAAGTCAGAATCAAATTTAAAACGTGAAAGCAATTATTTTACATATGCATCACTGAGAAGTCCATATTATATTATATATTGACGGATACAATATTATGTAAACGCAATATATAATGAATTTATGCTACTTGATTATTGTCAACATGACTGGTTATTTCTTAAAAGAAATCTGTAAAACTCTTGTTGGAAACAATGCAGTAAAAATTCCCTAACGCTTTATAACGACTAACAAGGACTGGCAGACCGTCATTGGGTAAAGTTTTGCAACAGCTTACAGCTAACAGCAACGAGATAAACACAACTCTCTCTTGTTCAATAGAGGCAAGGCAAGGAATACACCTTAAAGGCATACCGTACTAGAGAAAATGGCACTGAACTTACTGTCTTCACAGGTCCTCATTTGTGCTGCTGTATTTGGAGCTCTGATTGGCATTTCCTACCTGCCAGTTGCGAACACATTCAGCTTTGATCTCACTGGACTATTTTACGACGATGAAGATATTTACGACGGTCGACCAGTCTTTCCTCGGCGAAATCTTATTGAAGAATATGGAGAGATTCAATACAGATGCCTTGTAGACTCTGCCTTATCAGTAGATGGTGGGTTCTGTTTAAACGGTGACTTGGAAAAGAGTCAACTTGCGGCATCTTCACCAACTGCAGCACCAGCAGACTCTGTATCTTCAAAAGCCTTTTCAAATGAAGCGACATACGGAGTTGACCATTCATTTCCTACTCATTGGAACTTTCCGACGGATAAATCAATAATGTCAAGTGAAATGATTGCAAAAAGTGAACTTTACGATAATTACTTGTTGGGTTGTCGCGACTATTACAGAAAAGATGAATATGCATGTGTGGATAGTGAGAAAGATCGCTTGGAAATGAATAGAAATCAGCCTCCAGTTATGCAAAATTATACAACATTTGGTTTTCAAAAGACGAAAGCTCCTGCGGACCTAATGAAATCATTGAAAGAGTTTATGAATAACAACAGAGAAGACAACTACAACGATGAGAGATGGCATCCTGGAGACACCCATATTAATCATTGGAAAAGTAAAACATATTTACTCAATGTGCAAGATCCGAATCATATTGGTGGAGGAATGAGACTCAAAAACCAGATTTGGAATACGGCAAAGGACATACTTTCTGATTGGGTGAACAAAGATAACACTGCCGGTTCCAGCAATAGGATTGAACTCTCACCAGCCAGTCTTTACGGTATCCGAACATATACCAAGGGAAGTATTTTAGCTCCACATGTTGATCGCTTACCTCTTGTGATATCTGCAATTATAAATGTAGATCAAAATTTGGACGGTGGTGAGGAATGGCCACTTGAGATTTACGGACATGACGGTGTTGCATACAATGTGACTTTGCAACCTGGTGAAATGCTTTTGTATGAGAGTGCATCAGTAATACACGGAAGACCATATCCATTCCAAGGAAAGACCTATTCAAATGTCTTTGTGCACTTTGAACCAGCCGGGCATTGCCTGAGACATATGGAACGGATGAAGGCAGCATCCCTGCTGAAGGAGGACACTGATGAACTATACAAAAGATCACAAAGAAAACAACGATTAATATCTGCACTCAAGAAGAAAGAAAGGGCTGCAAAGGAGAAATCTTTGAGTGGAGTGAGCTCTGAAGGAGATGTCGAGACAGTGAAATTCAGAGCTACTGAAATCCCATTTTACGTTCCTTCACACTATAAATCATCACCACGTTGGAAACAAGAAATTGAATACAAGAAAAATGTGCATGATATGAAGCGTGCCATTCCAAATAATCGTGCAAATGACCTAGCGAGCTGGGGCGACCTTGTTACACTAAAGAAACTTGCACAGGATGATAAATCAATACTCTTCCAAGGTGATTCAAATGGGTGGCAGCCTATTCACGAAGCAGCTCGAGCTGGACGTACAGAAGTGATTAAATATTTGATTGAGGAAGGGGCCGATGTTAATGTGCGTACAAATTTTGGGAGGGGTGCTAGTCCTCTCTGGTGGGCTGAAGAGAGAAATGGATACAATCACGAATCCGCGATTGTTCTAAGAAAAGCAGGTGCAAAGAGAATAGGACCAAATTAGATATCTTATAATTCAACTAGATTGAACTATTCATTTTTAATTTCTCAAGTGGAACGGATGCATATTATTAGCAAATGACAAGGACCGAAGAAGATCTTTCTCCATGACTGAAATTCCACACGCATCAGAACAAAATGAAGAGTCAAACCTTGGCTTTCTCTTGCAACCATGTCGAAGACATTTATTCTTCACAGGGGATTTCTTCTTATTTGATACAGTCGAAAATGTTCTACCGATGGTACTTGTCCCGCTAGTTGTAGCAAACTTTTCATCATCCTCTTCTCCGTCCCCATCTTGCTTACTATCATTGTCTTCTTCATCAGTGTCGTGATTGCTACTATCTTCTAAAACCAAATGTTTTGGTTCGATACCTGATTTCATATCTTTACGCGCTGCCGTTCTGATCGAGTCATCTTCCGGATCAAAGAAATTGAGCTGCGGTTTTTCAAAACCTGCCGGATAGCGTTTGTCAGTATCTCTTTCTAAAAATAAAATCATATTATGCCGATCTGTTTTGCCTTCAGCCTCCTCTAGATTATTCAGCACTCTTTCCATTTCTTTGGTCCTATGCTTGAGTTTGTCCCTAGACTTTGATTTTGATGATAAATCAATTTTTGACAACATTTCCTTCCATTGTTTTTCTGACCGCTCGTTCCTAATTTGTACACTTTTCGCGTGAGAGAGTATATGAGATGGAGCAACACTCCCAAGAGGCCATTTATACGTTCCCCCATGCTTAGCATACGCAGCATGTCTCATAATATCTCCAAGGACATTTGTTTTCCTAATTTGAATATCTCTCTGAATGGAAATCCGTTTGCTTGCTTGAGGATACATGGTGAGAAACAATTCCTCCTCATGACAACGGTCACAGACGGGCACAAATGCATCCTTACTAGACCTAGGAGATTTGTAAGTGTAATGACCTCCGCACTCAACATGTCGCCAAGTACTGCATTTGGAGCAACATACCAGAACGTTGTTGCAGTAAACCTCTGTCACCTGAAAGCAAAATAATGGCTCCTTGGACAACTTTCCAAATTGGGCTTGATATTTGCGCGCATGTATCATACAATGAGGAATTTTCTCTAGTACTCCTGGTTCGGATCTGTTACTTAATCGCTTATGCATTGCAGTTGGAACTTGGAAAAGCTTACCACTTGGCAGTGTCACAGTAGTTTGAATTGAATTATTCTTGAATTCTTTGCCTCCAGCTTTCACAATTTCATCGTTCTCTGGGTACCAAGGATCAACAGGTGAATAGTACAAAGGTTCTTCTAAATCACCATCTTTTGCTTTCAGGAACACAGGTCGATCAACGTTCAGAGGAACATCTTCTTCAGGCAAGCATTCTATTCCAGGACCTGAAAACTGAGAATTTTCTGCAGGACCTAAATAATCCGGCTCTGAGGGTAATTGGGGCAATCTTGACATTAAATCGTCCACTACACCATCATGCTCTTGCTCCCTATCTATATTGTCTGACTCAAATCCAATCATTTTTGCAAACAAGTCCGTTGTATCTGGCGCGTTTGCTTTCTCAATTATTGACCTTTTCACTGTAGCCTCAGCTAAAATATGAAGTGTGTGACCACCTTCAATCTGAGTCTCACCACTCTCATTGAATGTATTACTCGAATCAAGAACATTTGGATAATCTTCCTTCAAACTTTCTTCATCGTCAGCACCAGATACATCACCTTCACTCTGGTGACCAGAATCTTCATGGGCAAGTAAAGCATCTGTATCATCTTTTTGATCTATTCCCTCCTTGAATTTTGATTTATCATCTGTAATGTTTTCATTATTTGTATCATCAATCACTTTTGCTTTGTCGGCGCGAACAAAGTCTTCTTCGTCCGAGTCATTGATATCAACTTCTTCGGAAACTTGACTGTCTCCTTTATCGACGTCCACTTTATGCCTTTTGAACTGAATTTCAGCAACACGATCATCCTCCTCTTCCTCATTTGATTTTCTTTTCAAATCATGTTTGTTGTCTTCAAGAGAAGGACTTTGGAGACCTTTGTCAGTAGGACTGGTTCCAGAACCATTTACATGTTCTTGCTTGGTTTCTAACAAATTGGCCGTATTTACATCATTGGACGAGGACTGCTCTTCAGGCAACGAAGCAGCAACAGGAGGCGACGAAAGTTTGTTAGTCTTGGATAAAAGGAACTCGTGGAATTTTTTAGTTTGTTGCTCTTCCAATTCTTTTTGTTTGCGTCTCTGTAATAAAAAAGGTAGATGAAATTATGAGAGATAGTTTGGGTGGCGCGACAAAGAGATTGACGTCTTTTCTTACCTCGTAGTCTTCTTGGAGCAAAGCCATTGGATTCTTTTGCAGACGTTGTTCTTGCTGCTGTTGTAGTTTCTGCAAATGTTGCTGAATTTGCTGTTGGTGTTGCTGTTTTTGTCGTTCTCTCTCTTGTTCTTCTCTTAATTGTTGCATCTTTTGCTCAAATTGCTGCCGGATATCGTCGTATGCCGAAAGCCCAAAGTTCGCTTGCTGTTGTCTCATTCCACTCATAGGTTGCTGATTTTGAAACTGCTGATGCTGGAGTTGCTGTATCAAGGAGTTTGTATGATTCATACCCTGCCCTTGATGCTGCTGATTTCCAAGAGCATGAAGAAGATCATTCTGATGTGCTTGCGCATAGGACCCACGCTGCTGCTGGTACGGGTTCATCTGCCTTTGTAAAAGACTTTGCAAATTTAAATCTCTGTTCATGGCTTGGTGCGGATTATGATTCTGCGTTCCCTGTAGCTGTCACAAAAAAAGAACAATATAATTAGTAAAATATTGACGAAAAGTTAAAGATACTGAACAAGATATAGTAATTTTTGTAGATGAATAGTCCAAGAAGCATTCGAAAGCTCACGGAAAAGAAGCAAAATCCTTCCCTATATTGATTAGTTTTCACTTACCCCATTATATGGAAATCCAGGAGGCAACTGAGACCGACCATTAGGTGGAAGTCTATTGTTTGGCAGCCCGTAATTGTTATTTCTTGACGGATCCATTAATTAATTTCGTGTTGCTATTGTAATACTAGAGAGCGTATGAGTAAGAATAAATCAGATTTGTAAATATTAAAATGGTCACGGACATGTTTTATTTGGATCGTATCATTCATTCTCGTTTTGTTCAATGTTTAGTGTACTTCATTAGTATTCTCTCCCATTTTCATTTGTTTAGATTTTTCATCTAGAAAACCTACAGCGTTCAGTCACCAGCAATCACACATTCATCTAGAAGCTATTATATAGCTAGGAGGATGAGTTTGATGGGCTTTCCAAGATAAACTCACCTTGTTTTCACTTTATTATTTCCCATACTGGTATATCCTACTCACACAAATTATGAAATGTGGTTGTAGCACGACAGGTTTTTTGTGCACAGCAAAAAGGATTTCTCACTTTTCTACATGATCGAAAGGAGAAGCCAAAACACGATAGGTAAATCCGCGAAAAACATCTTTCACGACATTACGAAGGGAAAATTTTATCCATTTTTTACTAAATTAGAAATCACAATATGTTTGCTGGATCAATGTCAACCTTTCCTCCTTTCTTTTGCTGAACTCTATCATGAGGTTGCCAAAGAAAATACTTGCAAATTACAATTTATACTACTTGCAACTGTCCTTACTAAGCAATATAATCTTCTTCTTTAGATATTTTTTACAACTAGACTATTCCCCAGTGATTTTCGATACCACCCAAAATTCTTGAGATAGCTGCAGCTCCACTAAGAGGATATTCACTAACACTAATCATCTTTTCAATGTAAGGATGGTCTTCAACAGTGATATGCCCAGCAGCCATTGCTCCAATGACAAAACAAACAGGTGGTAATTCAGATGTAGGCTCAGGTGGAATGAGAGCAGTTGCAAGACCATTTGGACTGTATAAAGTCCCTTGGCACGACATTCCATAAACTCTTGTTCCTGGTGGTAAATGCTGCGAAAAAGGATTTTTAATAACCTTCATGAGAGTTTCAGATGTATTTCCTGCTTTGATCTTCATCTTGTGAAGCAATTGAACAATCAATCCTGAAAATCTCTTGTATGTACGAGGAATTCTGATGGAAGGATTGATTTCAATAAGAACATTATTATTTGTTCTCATGTATACTTGCAAACACCCTGCTTTGTTCAAAGGCGAATCGATAAGTGCCAAAAGTTCTTGATGGGCAATATCAGGGCGAAACTCTTTCGGGTCTCTTTTCAATTTCTTCTTACATAGGTCGCGATGATCATCACAGTTCAAAAGTTCAAATATACCTCTTTTATTCTTTACAGTTTCAAGTCTAGCTTGATCAAGGAGCACAATGATCTTTTGTTTGGATTTGAGAGATGCTTTACGTTGTTCCTCTGTTGTTTTTACAGATGGAGCAAGCTCGAGAGGAGCAGATGAACTCTTTGTTGTGCGCTGCTTTTTGGTAGGAGGGGTTTGCTCCTGCTCCTCGTCAGAAGAGGAAGCTGCACTAGATGAATCGGATTCAGAGTCGGAAGACATTGCGAAATATATAATCTGTTTCTCGAACTGTATGGAGCTTATAGAGTTTGACTTCTATGGATAGTAAACGAAGCACATATTCATACAATTTCAATTGTCAAGAGAGACAGAAGATACTTTGGGAAAGAAAAAATGAATGGATGCCAGAAGACGACAAAAAAGACCAATTTGACACATTTTATTTCCTTCCCCTTCTTCTCTTTTTTAAAAATCATAATCACCTTCGTACTTCTCTTGGTACAGAAAAGATACACAAGAAACAATGTGAATGTCATCACTTTTTCAAAAAGAAAGCTGGTGCGTGACAGATGACAGATTGAAGATGAAGATTCTTCACTTTCTCGACCGAAGAAGAAGCGAATCAAAAATAATAATCCATAGTTAATCCAAACATTCACATAGATTTTTATCTGTGGAAAATAGGCAGCGAAAAGATATCAATGATTGTGCAGAGAGGAGGAGGAGGAGGAGGCAATCTTGTAGCAAGATTTTCAATGCGAAAGTCTCAGCATATGAAAATGAATGCGAAGCCCCTCTTGTCCAATGTTAGAATGTTCGCTTCAAATCAGAACAGTGTAAAAAATCTACGGGTGGCGATTGTTGGCGGCGGAGCGTCTGGCCTCTCCACGGCATTGCAACTTGCACCTCTTGTAGAATCTGGAATAATATCCAAACCTATCGATATCTATGAGAAATCTCAAGAATATGAACACAAGAAAAGTTTGACTGAATATGGAAGTGGTCAGTATGGAAGGGATATAGGAGTTGGTATCTGGAGTACAGCACTACAGGGATTTAAATCTTCAAGAGAATCCCATCAAACTCTTCTAAAGAGCTTAGAACACATGGGCTCCTACGTTGATAAGGTAGGGTATAGAATTCCAAATGGGAAGTGGCTTACTAAAACGAAGCTGGACGTGAATAGACCGACAGAATTAAACACTCCAGATTCCAGTCCGTCTCTTTTATTTATACAAGAAAAAGACTTCTTGTCTTCACTGAAGAAAGCTGCTTTGATTGAGCAAGAAAAGAATGGGACCATTGAATTGCATAGTTCCAAGGATGGAAAGACAAATGTCGAAGAAATTCTCTTATCAAAAAATGACAACGACGATGGAATGCTTGATGGAATATTGAAATTTCAAGATGGAAGTACATCATCTAATTCATACAATATGATTATTGGTGCTGATGGTATGAATTCTAATCTTCGAAAAAATTATGCAGGCTATGAATCATTGATTGAGAAATGGAAAAAGACTTCAACAAAAGTTGGAGAGGGCGACGAAGCTTTGGTTGATCTATCAAAATGGCAACATGATCAACTAGAAGAGAAGCATTCTTTGGAAAATAGGAAATATCTTGTGTTTAGAGGCAATTCACCACTAACTAGTGAGGAGGCTGACATTGACGGTTATAGCTTCCAAACTTGGGGCGAAGGGAAAAATATGCGATTTGCTTCTGTCCTCATGTCACGTCCTAAAGAAGCACAAGGACAAGGAGCAGATGAGCGAATAGAACAACAAGTATGGTTTGCTACTATCGCAGATGATGTGAATCCAAATATTTCTTCCATGTCTGCATCTGAAAGGAAGGAATTTATATTGCATCACTTTTCGAATTGGCATGGACCAATCAAAGATTTAATAGAAACAACCCCCGAGGATTCAATTTTAGTTGAGAAGGGGCTAGCCCATAAGCATTCTCTACAACCAGTCTTGGACTTGTCAGAAGTACTGAAATATAAGGAAATCACAAAGCTGGATAAAGAGAAAAGTATCAATGTACCTTCCGGCAAAGGACCTATTTTTCTACTTAACGGGGATGCATACATGACGATTGACCCAGTCCTTGCTCAGGGCTTCACTGTTGCCATGGAAGGAGCTACAGATTTGGCTCAAACTCTTTCAACGATCAAGAAAGGTGACCAAAATAGTGATATTGAATTAGAATCGCTAAGAAAGGCTTTGATCTCATTTAATGACAGACGCCTAGATCGTTTGATGGTCTTGATACGATCAACGGAATTAGTCCAATCAATGGCTCAACCAGGAAGCGATTTCACTGCAATGTTGACAAAATATATTATCCGTCCATCCTTTAGCATGGTGCCATCGTCATTAAAGGAGGCAGCATTTTCAATTATAATGCGTTATTCAGTTGGGTACTATCTTCAAGACAAGTAAGTAAGGTGTAATTGTAAAAAAATAATTACTTTTATCCATAATATCCCACCCCAGCAGTATCTTATCGTCATTGTTGGATACGTACTCTTTTCTTCCCATTACTTTCTCTTTCCATATCTTTTTCTCCTTTTTCAATTTTTCCGCGGCAAATGTCAGCTAAAAAAGCTCGTCAGCTGCGCTTTGGCATCGGTTGAATAAGTTTTGATGGAGAGATACCTCATACCTCATTCAACAAACACACCATACTCGTACGTTGTTTGCTATCTTCAGTCATAGCATAAAGGTGCACATCACCACTACCACTGAACATCGACAGTAGCATATTCATCCTGGAATTTGGAAACATATATACCAAGAAGAACAAGGATTCTGGAACAGTTTCTCAAATATTCACATACTTTTTCATTTACATACAAAAAATAGAGTGCTTAACCTCGTATCCTTGAAGTATCATTTATTCAACAAGAGATTGCTTCACAAAACAAACAAAAATATCACCTTAGGAGATATGTCATACCTGTCACTTAAAACGCGAAATAGCAGAGAAATGAAATCTCAATTCTCACATGTAAAGAGGAAAAAGACCAGCTCAGATGCATTTTCATGTTCTCGTCTTGCGTTGATGATTGCAATTGTATTAGCTGTCTTACCAAATTCAGCTAATTCGTTCTCAACACAGCACAAACATATCATTATGCCATCTGTAGCAAATAATTTCAACAATTACAGAGCAAAATCAATAATATCAGACCGCAAATCAACGATATGCAACATGAGTATGCCAACACCTTCGACTATGGTAAGGGATTGTACTTCGATAAACAAAGATGTGCAACTTTCATCTCCAGTCCGTTGATGTAAATATTACTTTTTTCTAACAATATTTTCTTACCTTTTCATAGTCACACGCTGATCTTGCCGTGCGACTAGATCAACCTATTCTAGCTTCTTCTAAAAACACTGCTTCAAACTACATGATCAAATCAATACTTGGAATCCTAGTATCAGATGTGTTCAAGACAGCATGCGTTGCATTTCTCCTTGCATTTTTCATTACATTTGCTACTAAATCATCTCGCCAAGTATATAAAACCATGTTCCAACCTATTGCTAGGGGAGCAACCCATTTATTTCGACTTTTCAAGGGCAAACTAGCACGTGTCTCAGATACCATCGGCTCAGAGTCTGGGGGAGTTCCAATGGACTTTGAAGGAGATGAAAGTGAGGATGAGGGTTGGGGTGTTTGTACTCTTTCCAATATTTCAAAGATTGGAAGAAGTCAGTATAAACAGTATGATTTCAAACTTCCAAGAGCTGATAATGTATTGCAACTAGCTTTAGGACAGCAGGTGACACTCTGTTGCTTGGACAGTGCAGACAACGTTGCAAAGAAGAATTTCTACACTTACACACCACAAAAGAAGAAGGGTAAAAATCCAACAGGCTACTTCTCAATTGTCACCAAGGAGTATGAACCTGAAGATGACATTGAAATGAAGAAAAGAAGAGGGAGAGGGGAAGGGGACTTTGTAAGTGATTTCAAACTGATGATATTATACAAATCATATATACCACTCTTTCTAACATACTCCCTTATCAGGACCAAGTCCTTGGAACTGAACTTGAAATTGGAGATGAGATTGCGTTGCAACCTGGACCACGTACATTGGACTACAAGGGAGAATATCTCCCTGTGACTGATATGGTATACTTTGCAAAGGGCGACGGAATCGTGCCCGTAATGGATCAAGTAAGATCAGTATTACCACCAGGAGCATCTAGTGTGAAGGGAGTATCAGTGGTTTGGACCAATGAAGACGAGAAGGATTTTGATGTAGCACTTTCGACACTCGAAGATGAATATTTCAAATACAGCACGAAATTGGCTGTATCTTGCGTAGTAGAAGAAGGGGATAACTCAGAACTGAAGGAAAATGAAGAGGTCGACGAAGCAGTTCCAGACTTTACTCCAGGAACAATGGCTGTTGTATCTGGGCCAAAGGCATTTGCAATAGAAGCAATTGCAATCCTATTGAACAAGGGTTATCCAGAGAACTGCATTTGTGTCTTACCAGCAAAATAATCAGCTATGTGGAGTCAATAAAGCATCGATAATGAAAACGACAGTGTAGGAAATGAAAACATTTGCGTCCACTGTCGTCAAGAGTTGATTGCTTACAGGCTCTCGGAATTGAGCCATAGTTTTATAAATACGTTTAAGATAGAGAAGCACATTGGGGAGCTTAATTAAAAAGTTTAAATGCCATATTATCAGAAGTCCACTTTATAGAATTTGAGATATTTGCTCCTCAGTCAGCATAAGTCGAACTGGAACAGAATCAGTCCCTCGCTTCGGTGTTTTCTCAGTACTCTCGATGTAAGATACAAAGTATTCCAAGTTATCATATTTATTCAAGATTTCAATAACTCCTTGGAGATGCATGAGATAATCTAGTTCCGTTTCATGTCTTGATCTCAAAGGACTTCCAAATCCAAGAAGAGGTAGCACTGTGCAATACACCTTGCCTCCAATTTTCTGAAAGTCTACATCAAGTGGAGCTCCCCATTTCGCGCAAAGCATATCCCTCAAAACATATCCATCAAAACCTGGACGTTCCTCAAAGTCGTCATTTTCTTCTTGTTCTTTTTTCTCTTTGGCCTTATTGAAAGCTTCTAGCCATTCATCATCGTTATCAAAATCTATCGATCGATTGTTTCCATCGATCTTTTCAGCCTTTTGTCCTTCTTCAAATTGCTGCTGTCGTTCTCTCTGTGCTTTCAACATTTTTCTTTCCGAAGGTCCATACGTTGAGACTTCTATGATCTCATCCCATAGAGTTTTCAGGGAAGAAAATATGTTTTCATCTTGATTGCTTGCCAATAGAATTCTAGGGTTTGTAACTGATTGACCATGTTTTTTCAAAAGGAAGCTTGTTCTCTGTTGGATGAAAGAAGTGCACACATGCACTGAAGAAAGAAAAATGAGGAGTCTGGTGATAAGCCAAAGCAGTGTCATATCAATGATCCTAGACTAAATACACGGGTGCTTATAAGGTTTCTTGCAATATTGTTGTAGTTTGTATGATGATACTGACGGTGTGCTGTGAGCTTCGAGATGAGATTCGACATGAGAATAATTGCTTCCTCTCATCCATCTTTCACATGAACATGCTGGTGGTAGAATGACTTTCTACTACGACAACCTAAACATGGATGGGTTGAGCATGTACTATGTCCAATGTACGTACATGGAATTATTGGTGAAGCCACCTTTTATTCAAGTAAGGTACAATCATTCTGTAGAAAGCAACCAACTAACTAATCGATCTATAATCAAAACTAACAAACATGAGATCAGCTTCTCTATCCTTATTCTTCCTATTTCAACTTGTATCGGGTACATTTGCTTTTACCTCGATCTCTTTGCAAAGTGTACCTGCACAAACACGTGCGAGAACTGGCCTGAACTTTAGCAAAAATAATGCATCTAATTCAGACAACTCCGAGGAGAAAACAAAAATGCCACTCGGAAAGCAGCTTGGTCGATCTTTATTCATATCTTCATCACTTGCTCTCGTTACAAATTTAGGTCTTGCCGTCGCTGCCCCACCTGGATTTAAACGTATCCCTACTCAATTTATAGCTGCATTACCAGCGGTACCAACAGACACAACAAAAATCAAGTCTGGTGACAACGCTGGACAGTGGGGTCTATGGGAGAAAGATCCTGGTCCACGAGGTGTTTTTCTCAAGGACTATGAGAAATCACTCAAAAGTAGAAATAATGTAGCTCCTGTTGGTTGGAAATTTGACCCAAATGATTGGTGGTTGGAAGAGCATGGTCTCATTATGGAATCACCAATATTTCCTCTAGAGGCCGGTAGATATCTTGTAACTGGTGGAAGACTTGTAACCACAGTATTAACAGTGGAACCTGATGGCAAATGGAAGTTAGACAATGGAAGTTTATACGATGTGACACATTTACCCTGTCGAAGTGCAAGATATCTTCCAGCAAGTGATTCCAGTGTAGCTGGGGGACCATTGACTGCCAATCAAAAAGACTTCCCGGTCACACCAGGGGCGGAGATGCCTCAAGTCAATGGGTGTGACAAAGTCGACTATAGTGTGTTGTTTGTAATTGGAAAGGAAGCATGATTTTCTTTTCAAATAGACTAAAATTAGTTTAAGAGCAAATCAGCCGATTGCTTAGATGAACGTATACATCAGTTCAAAAAATTATGAAACATATATCATAATATATTTGTACGTCATTCTCACTACCCTTCTAAAATCAAATCAGACCCCATGTGCCAATAAACCTGAAAGATATCAATTTACGCAGATTTTGCAATTTCCAAGACCTCCTGAATATCAGGGTGATCACCAGGCAAACGATCGTTCCATTGGTATAGGACCTTATCGCCCTTTACTACGAAAGTTCCTCCTAAACGCAAAACGCCTTCTGGAACCTCACCAAACTTCATTCCTTTTGGAATTGGAGTTACTTTCCCTACATTAGAAAAATACCCCATCCACTCCTTGAATGAAAGATTTGGTGCGGTCATTTTCACTTCCTTGACAACCTCCTTATCCATTTCAGTGAAAGATTTGAAGCCAACCTTCTTGTATGCATCGAAAGTGTAATCATCAACAAACATATTTTCTTTTGGAATTTTTGGGTTTTGATCAAGGAAAGTTTTGAGTTTATCCTCATCTCCTATTGAAACAAAGATAGGACCTGCTATCTCTGAGTCTTCATCTAATTGCTGGACTGCATCACACCAATCATTGGCGTAGGTCCAGCAATAAGGTCACCCCATATGACGAAGAAATACAACGATTGAAGTGCCTTTTCCCATAGGTCTTGATAGAGGAACAAAGTCGCCATCAATATTTGTTACCACTGCACTTCTGAGAAGTTTTCCTCCATCATTAATATCTGTTAGACGCTGGAATTCTGGTGCATCTACTGGTATCTCACATGGAGCTTCTGCAGCAAGAGAAATGCATGATGTGGATTTGTCACCAGTACTCAAAGTCAATGTTCGTGGGACAACCGAAAAAGATTGAACCTTCACCGATAGCAGCGCCAAAGCGCTCGATACTACGGATATCTTCATCGAAACTCCGAATTGCAATAGATATGAATTTTAGAAAGAAGAGTCGTGGAGAGTTAGACTACCCGATTGCAGACTGATGGATGCACAGGAAAGAGGCGAAAAGTAAAGAATCGAAGAAGAAAAAGTGTGATGTGTCGGGGGCAAAAACTGCTGCGCTGGCTCTACCATTCCTTCAAGGATATACTTCCGGGCGTATGTACTCGTAGTAGTACGTACTAATAGTTAGACTGCTATCGTTTACAATGTGATTCGAATAAACAAAAGAACCAAAAGAGTTAGAAATACTTCTTTCTTTTTGCTTTTTTTATTAATTTTTTATTTAGCATACGTAACATTTTATTACTAAAAACTTAGACAAACACCTGGAATCTGGAAAATTAGACTGAAGCGGCTAGTGGTAATAATATTAGCAAACCAGTCGCTTTTCTTTATCAAGTCCTTGAACTCCACTTCCTTCTTCTCCAACAAAATGCCTAGGCCAACCAGATACAATACCAAGATTGGAAAGGTGTTCAATTGAAAGCACGTAACTAGAAATATCATGATCAAGTTGCTTTTCTTTGTTCGCATGTCTTGATATTCTTCTTACTATCTTTTTTCCATCCTTTGAGTCAGGCCTAGAATCTCCGAACTTCAATGCTCGCACATTATAATCATCGAAAGTATCGGCATTGTCATTACTTGAACAATTTATGATGGACAAAGCATGACCAGCGTTAGACCACATTGGATGCTCTGGTGCATTGATCCACGGATCATTTCCATATTCAACTCTCATTATTCTCAAGTTAGGGAGAGAGTTCACATAATATCTAAAATCAAGGTTCCCAATCTTTGGACATCCAAAAACATAAGAAGAAATCATGATCGACCCTCTTGTGTTAGCATATCGCATACTACTCAAAATTGCCATAGCTCCACCAAACGAGTGACCAGTCGAAATGACGTCGAAAAAAGGATTCTCTTCAAGAAGCTGATCCAATCTTTCAAAAAGCTTGTCTTCGATATTACTACCAAAATATGCTTTGCGAAAAGGTGGGAATACAGTGACAGGCTCTTCTTCTGAAAATTTATTATCGTCATCTTTTCGGCCAATTGCAAATCTTTTTTCAATTCCATCTTTCTGTTCATTTTTCTTGATCGGTTTCAACTGGGACTCAGCACAACCTTGAAATGCCACTAGAAAATGTCTCTTTGAATCATTTTTAAATATTGCTACTTCAATACGATCACTTGAAGATTTTTCCTCGTTAGAGTCTGGACTCTGTTCATAAAAGAATCCCTCCACAATGAGATCGTCTTGCTCAATGATAGACTCGATGATGGGAGCATGAGCCTGGACGAAATTATTTTGTGTCATGAGAGTATCTAAAAGTTGGTGTTCCAACATATTCATTGGTGGACTCATTGCATTCGAGGGGGAGGTAGGACGTGAAGTCATGACAGGTGAAGGAGATATCATTGCAGGTGAGTTCACACTAGGAGATGTAGGGCGGGACTGCATCGATTGTTGACTTCTTACACTCTGGGACATGGAAATATTACCATAAATAGTTTCCAACTCTACTCGACCGATCCCAACAAGCGAATGAAAGTCGAAATTTTGATCAATCACTCGATACTGTTCAAATAGTTGACATAGTTTGGCTGGGTATAGCAAGTCTGCCGGAGAAGGGATGGTCACTTGATGGAGAGATGGATCCTGTTCACTAGATCTCAGTTTGATTTCTGCATTAGACTTTGAATCTTCCATGGACTCCGATGCGATAATCTCTAAAGCACTATCAATATTTTTCTCGTTCTTATTCATACGTCTTCCTCTCCCGAGTCTCTTTCCAGGGGTCGATGCTCTACCTTCACCATTTTCATCATCTCGTTTGAATACCGCAGCAAAACCAGCACTGATACTTCTACGATGGCTACCTTTCTCACCCTCAGCATCATCTCCTTTTCCTTTATTCGAAAATGGTTGACTCAAAAATCTTCGATGTCTATTCTTCTTCTCAGATATGTTATTAGCAGTCTTCTTATCATCTCCATCTGCTTCTTGTTTTTGAGGCTTCAAGGTTGATAATTCAGCTGCAAGATTCGCTAGAGAAGCTGCATCCACTGACATGGAATGTTTATGAGTTGGTATATTATCTGGGATAGAACTCCGAAGTACGTCATTACCAGAAGATGATCTATTATGTGAACCAGAATTGAGAAGTGGGTCAAATTGAGAATGCTTATGTGATGGCGATAAAGTCGCTGGTAATCCAGTGGAGTGTTCTGATGCACTATTCATTATTGGTTGTGGCAATGGTTGAGATGTAGCAGTATTATCAGTCATGGCAGTCCAACTTTGTAGAGGATGTGGAGTAGATGTATTCAAAGGATGAGAAGGACTTGAAGCAGCTTCATATACGTGTGAACTAGATCGTAAATGCTGCGTTGGAACTTGTACATCCTCAGCTTTGGGAAAGGATGTAGTAGTTGCTAGTGGAACCGCACTGTTCAAGTCACCAATAATTGCGGGATCTTCAAAAGGATTTAAAAATGGACCACTACTGATAGGGGCAGGCTGATTATGATTCATACTTAATCGATTCATATCGGGTATATTCATTCCTATGGATGGTACACGTTGATGCTGAGTGCTATTGTCGTAGCTTTGAGATTGTGTGACATCCCTCTCTATGTATTGTTGAGGCTCCGCTCCTTGAGATTTATATCTACGAATTGGCGAAGCTGGACCCATATTCCATTGCGGCATAGTATTTGTGGTTGCCATGACATCGCCTTTATTTGGAGAGTAAGTCGTACTTGCAGCCATCAAAGTTGGATCATGTGACTCATTTTCAGTCCTTTCTTGCCCTCCTGTTACAACTGAGCCAGTTGTCATCCTTCTATGTGCTATTCTTACTGGTCTTACGCCACCAGAAGGAGGAGTTTTGCTCATATTTGAGCGATCTTCTTGTCCTTTTCCTTCTTGTATTTTCTTACTTGCCTCCATCAAGTCAAGTAATGAAGAATGAGATGAAAGTGCTGACATTATTCTGATTGTAGTCGAAATTGTTCCAAGCTTTTATTTAGAATTTTTTAGATCTCCAGATTTTTACAAGAAATAATGTTGTAAAATACCTTGTATAAATATCTGTCCCTTTTTGAAGCTTTGATAATTTATATAGTTGGAGTATATGAAAGCTGGCAAGTCTGCAATCAGTATTGAATGTATTTTGTACGACAAAATGAAGTACTACCCACTGGTCCCAAGTTGAAAGTTGACCTATGCTGTGGTACTACCTATTGAATCTTTGCAAGTAAAGGCTACGGAAGCTACACCTGGAAAGATATCGCCATGCAGTAATACTGATTTCACTGAATCAGCACGATAAGGAAGCTTTTTGGAATACGTTGGATGTTTATTTCAATGGGAAGATACGTTGTGCTGTTGATGCTGCAGTGTTCTCATCACAGAAAGATGAAAGATGAAGTCATGATTGCGCACGACAGAGTTTGGAGCATGTATTTACTTATTAGAATTACTTACACCCCTTGGATAAATAAGGGATGAAGGGGGAGGAAAGAAGTGGAGGAGGTAAGTCCAGAGTAAGCATTGGCATTTTCACTAGCTAGATGTGTATTTTCATTTCGACCATGCTAGTGCAGACAAGAAAAAATTCAAGTATTTGGTCAAGTGAACCAGATGCCTGATTTATATAAATAGGGTAGAAAGTGTTGAATTCATTTCCACAAACTTATTGCTCTCAGTGTGATATGAATCCTTATGAATCAAAGGTTGTAATAGTATTTCCTCGAAGCAAACAACTTAAATCATCCGAAAAGGGTTAATGCTCACAACATTATAATATTAATGTCTATTCAAATGAACCGATCGAAAACTTTAAACCATTCTGGTTTGTCTTCACAATCCAATTGAATAAAGTAAAAAACGCTTGTTTCATCATCAAAACAACTTCCAAACTATTTAGACAGTAGTACGACTGATGCTGTCAATTTTGCTTCCAACACTAAGATCTAAGAACTGATCTCCAATCTGTACCTGAAGTCCTCCCAAGATGGATGGATCAACCTCAGTAGTCAAAATAACACTCTTGCCGCTTCCAACCTGATTCTTCATAGCAGCTTCAACAGCGGTAACTTGAGCCTTGGTCAAAGGGTCAGCAGAGATGATGGTTGCCTCAACCTCTCCACGCTTTGCCTTCATAAGCTGACTGTAAGTATCAGCAATCTTTGGAGCCTCAGCCAACTTTGCATTTCCTGCAAGAGTCATCATAAGGTTCATGGTTACATTGCTAACCTTTCCAGAGAACATATCGGATACAGTCTTCTCCTTATCGTCACGACTGATCAAAGGGTTCTCAAGGAAATTTTTGAATGCAGTAGAGTTTGTAGCAGTAAGCTTGATTCCAGCAAGTTCATTCTCAACAGTCTCAAGCATGTTTCCCTTGGATGCTGCTACGTAGGTTGCGTTAGCGTATCTAGCATGGAGTCCATGAAGATCAATTGGTGGCTTGTGAGCATTAGTAGCCATTGTGCGGGTAAGCGCACGTCTAGATGCGTTGCGAAGAGATGATGCAAACATTATTATAAATCTATATAATTCAAAGATTGAAATAGAAATGTGAGATGTTGTCAGAAATAAACCTAATATGTGTGTGCAATACGAACTAGAGATTCTGTAGC
Organism: Chaetoceros tenuissimus; assembly: GCA_021927905.1. NCBI lineage: Eukaryota > Bacillariophyta > Thalassiosirophyceae > Chaetocerotales > Chaetocerotaceae > Chaetoceros > Chaetoceros tenuissimus. The sequence goes on along the minus strand of BLLK01000027.1, from coordinate 746,307 downwards.
GAGAGGCAACATATTTTTTTGCAGCAAACTACATAACCATCCGCCCCTCAGCCCCCCACACAACAATATAATTTTTTTAATCATCAAAGGGCTACTATTGATCCTTACAGTCTCCTATAGCGGTCAACACTTACATGAAAAAGCTTTTGATTGGATGCTCTGTTGTTTCCTCGTTGCTTTTGTTTCAACAACTGCTCAAGACCATCGCTCCATCGCTTGCCTTTGCCTAGATTTGACAAAAGAAAGAGATGGAAAAGGGAAAGAATCAAAGATATTTAAGAGACACTCTATTCTCCACAACAAAGTACACCCTAATCAGAATCTACCGGAAGATTGTGAGGCCATCCATGCCGATCAGGAACGCTTTCTCTCATTCTTCTACATTTTTGAAAGAAGAATTACGACCCGCATTGTGTAATTGGGACTCAAACGAAGAAATGTTCTCGAAGTTCCTACAAAAAGGCACAGCCACGTTTTCAAAACTCATTACTGACCAGTGATAAAAGTTCAAGGGTGTTGGCCATCAATACATCACAATTTATAAAGATCGAGAAAAACATGCCTCCTCAAGCTGACTACGGAACAAATGATGTGAAAGAGGATGCAGCACATCCTCCAATCTCTTCTCCTCCAAATGGAATGGTGAAAACCAGATCATCCTTTGCAGAAGATCTCAAAACATTTGCAGAAGGAACAGTGCCACAAAGTATTATTGTAGCTGGAGTAATTGGTACGTTCCTAGAGAGATTTTGAGATGCATTCTTCCTGACTTATTTAATTTATATTGCTCATCCAAATCATTTTGAATCGTTATAGGTGTTGTATGCGGAGTTGCAGCAAATGTATACTATAAAATTTTGTGGACTCTTTTGGAATTTATTTGGCACGATTTCCCAAATAAATATATTGTTGATGTTTGGCCACAATGGTTATATGTAATGTGGATCCCAATCATTGGTTTTAGTATGGCATATTGTTCTGGTTTGACTGTGAAGTATCTCGGTGAACCAGGTGATCTTGCTTATACTATCAAATGTGTACACAAGAAGGCTTTTATTGGAATGGATCACGTAATGCCTATGGTTTGTGCAAGTCAATTCGGAATTCTTGGTGGTGGATCCCTTGGACCTGAAGCACCTTTGGTAGCAATTTGTGCTGCACTTGGAGGATTTGTTTCAAGAACAGTTTTCAAGAGAACCAACAAGAATATTGTTAGAAAGCATACTTTGATGGGAATGGCTGGAGCTCTTGCAGCTTTCTTCGGTTCACCATTGGGAGGATCTATGGTGAGTATAAGATTGTCTTGTACATCATTTACTATGGAAAAATGATTATTTCTAACAAATATTATCCAGTTTGCTCTTGAGGTCAACAGTCGCTTTGGAGTTGAGTACTTTGAGCACATGATCGAGGCAATTTTCTGTGGTGAAGTTACTCTAGCTGTGTTTAGATCTCTTGCTGGATTGCCTATTGCTCCTATCTGGGAAATCCAAAAAGTGAAACTCGATGGTGCTACTGCTGGTAATGTTTTGACTGGAGCTGTGATTGGACTTGTTGGTGGTGGAATTGCAGCACTCTTTGCAATGTTCCACGGCAAGGTGATGGCATGGTTCAAGTCAAAGAATTTGCTCAGCGATGAAAATGCACCAAATAGGGCACTCTACGGTGCTGTTGTCGTGGTAATTCTTGGTATGGTAATTCCACAGACAATGTTTTGGGGAGAATATGAGTTCCAGACTCTTTCAACAATGTCTCCAGCATCCACTTTGACTCATATCTGGCCAACTACTGGTCTTTTTGGGTTTGAAATGGAAAACGGTACTCATGCACTAATTGTGGCATTTGCAAAGCTTATTGCAATCTCTTTCACTGTAGCAGGAGGCTACAGAGGAGGTTTCATTTTCCCATTCTTTGCATCCGGAGCTGCGCTTGGTAGAGCACTTTGTTGGGTCATTCCTTCTATTCCAATTCCTCTTGCATGCCTTTCTTTTGCCGCCGCAATCAATGTTGGAATCACCAGAACTGCACTTGCAACACCAATTATTCTTTGCTTCCTCGCTGGAGAGCAAAATGCAATGTCTGGAGTTTTGGCTGCATCTCTCGTTTCTTTGTTTGCAACTACTTACATGCCATTTATCGGACCACAACAGCCAAGAGAAGACATTCATACTGCAATGTTCGCTACCATCGACGATCCTCAAATTGAGATTGATGATGAGCATGTTGATGACAGTGAGGATGCAGAAAAGCAACCTTTGACTGAAGGCACTTCTGTTGATGTATAAATTTTCGTAGACGACGATATGCTCATAGGGGAGAAAGTGGAATAATGATCTTCAATTTTGTTTCAAAAAAGTTTTAAGCTAGCTAAGTGTTTTTCAATCTGTTAAGTGATTCAATCTCTAAAAAGATGGATTCTATTTTTTCTGGGGTAATTCTGCTTTCGAAGATGAAGATTTTAGCGGAATAATCCTACTCTTTTGAAAACAGATTCTGGAATAGATAACAGCAGAATGAAATTGTACCGTCAACATGTATATATGACTATGTTTGCCTGAGACCTCTGGTCATGACTTGTATTTAAAAAGAGTACGAAGTTCAGGTTACCTGTATTTACTTGGTTTTTATCCATTTAGATTTGTGACAAATAAGTTTTGAAGACTTTTGATAGTAGCTAAATAGCTAGTTTCCATGTTTCAATCTATGGAAAAATCAGTTTCAAAACCTTCAGCCTTTCACCTTTCACCTTTCAGCTACCACGACACTGATAAGGGTATCTCATTGATTCATTTACTGAGTAGAGGGTTCATGAACACTACTCTCCGCAAAAGGTAACACAATGTCCGCAATGACATCCGCATCGTTCAAACGCTTGGTCAAGGCATTGAAATCTTCCAAGAAAACTTGCACAGTTGTAGAACAATGTTGTGGAGGTAAGATATCTTCCTCAATCATGCAGCAACCTGGAAGCTCATCGATTTACTATGGAGGATCAATAGCATATAATACGAAGAAGGGGAAGCCTCTTCTTTTGAATGATGATGCGTTGCATGCATCTCTTACTTCTCCTTCAGCAACAAAGAAAGATACAAAAGATGAATACATCCAAAGTAAATTGGAATGGACAGCAATAACGTCGGTTGCATTTTGTGAATCTCTTGGTACAGATTTTGCAATAGCTGAAGGAGGTGCGGCAGGACCAACATTTGGACCGAAAGACCTACATAATGGTTTTGCAGTATTAACAGTTGCGGGAAGAGACGACGATAATACAGTAAAAGTGCTGAAACAAAAGATAGTGGAGACAGATACGAACTGTAGACAAGGAAACATGTCATACTTTGCCAAGTCAGCGGCAGACTTGTTGCTGGAAGTCATGGAAGAAGGTGGACAAAAAGAAACTTCAATTGATCATGTTGTACCAAACGAAAAGGTTGTGCTTGATAGAGCGACACATTTGCGTAGTAATTCAACCGAACTTTCAAAGTTAGAAAAAGAGGCAAAGTTTGTTTTGGTAAAGAAGAATGAGATTCTATTTCGATCATCAGAAGAATTGGGGTTACTATCTTATGACGAGGTATCAGCATTCAGAAATTGTGAAAAGAATCAGCTTACATTCCTCGGCTTACTATCGGATGAGGCAAAGACTCCAATATTTGGTATCGATATCAAAGATGAAGATGACAGTGATATATCTCTAGAAGAAAACTATTACTTCGCAGATACCAGAACTAATGCTCCTTTCTTATCATCCTTGGAAAATGGTTTGGCTTTGCACATGATGGCTTATGCAAATTGGCAAAGAAGAAGTTGTTTCTGTCCATTATGTGGGGCACCTCAATCAATCATTCATGCAGGGACAACCCAAAAATGTACATCATGTAATACTCTATCATGGCCACGTCAAGACCCGTCAATGATTGCATCCATCACTTCAAGATGCGGCAAGCGCATTCTATTGGCACGATCAAAGCGTCATCCACCAAAGGTCCATACAGTACTTGCAGGGTTCGTAGAGGCTGGAGAAACATTTGAGGATGCTGTTGCAAGAGAAACTTTTGAAGAAACAGGAATCAGAATTGATGAAGGTTCAGTAAAGTATATTGGTAGCCAACCTTGGCCATTCCCTCAGAGTTCCATGATTGCATTCACCGCCACAGCAGATGATGAACAACCACTCAACATTGATGAGAATGAATTGGTGGACGCCAAATGGTTTGACCGTGAGGATGTCATGTTAGCTTCAGAGCAAGAGGGACCTGTGATGCAACATGATGTTGCCATGGCAATTTTGGAAAAGAATCCAGATTTGAACCTTTTGATCCCTCCAAAAAGAGTCATTGCAAGAACGCTTATTGATAACTGGCTGCATAATTATAAAAGCCTAGAATAAATGACGATTTTAAATAATGTGCCTTTATATATTTAGGCTTTTTGAAAGAGCCTACTGGAAAATAGTGATGCACGATGATTCTTCTTTGAAATTAAAAAAAGAAAAATTTCCCAAGAAAAATGAGACTAATTGACTCTGATATAATAGCCTATATTTTGACAAAATATGTGTTCTAACGCACCTCACAGCCACTGATTTCATAGCGCGCGCTTCCAAGTGGAGAGGAGGTAGATGTTCAGGAAGAAGATAAACGTCATGGACCATGAGAGACGCACATGGATTTCCACAGGTTTTTTCCAGAAGGTTTTCCAAATTGGAGGCTTGCTCAAACTTCAACTACAAAGAAAGCGAGTCTGAATCTAATGTATATTCAAATTCGAGCATCTAATTTTCTTGCAAACATATACAGATAGATACATATACGCGTTAGTCTAGTCTGAGTGTATATCATAGTAAATAAAGCAGCAGTACAGAAACAACAGAAAAATGAAGAAAACCCAAAAGAGGCCCTGCAATACGACTTGTTCATCTCGTTCTGTGTTCCTAGCATCTGTACTACTCGTATTATCAGGAGGAGGATTTTCTAGATCTACATCAAATGATTCATGCCGATCATATTCAGAAGCTCTAGCAACCACTTTTGGTGTGACAAGGTCTAGCGTGAGCAACAGAAACACACACATCCAAAGTAATAATGCACTTTCATCTCGAGGAGGTTCTAGTTCCCTCTTTTCTGCTAAAGAAGGGACTGAGGATGAGATTGAAATAAAGTCATCAAAGGGAGTAAATGGAAGAACTAAAGCAAGTATTTCAATTGAGAAATTCACTGATAAGCTAGGAAATTCGGACCAGGAAATAAAAACTAAACATATTGCCGAAACAAACTTACCAACAGACATTGGTCACTTTCGTCTTCGTGCATATCGTGTAGAAGAAAAGATGAGAGAACTCTTACAGAATGAGCATGTAGGTACTGAACCTTGTGTCATCTATTCAACACATAAGCCTCCTTTTGGAAAGAAGGATGTACCTGTTCGAATTCATGATCAGTGTTTTACAAGTGAGGTTTTTCGCAGTCAAAGGTGAGTATCTAGAAATTGAGTTGCAAGATTGAGAAATTTCGATTATCCTCTCTCATTTTCTTTTCATCACTACTTGTAGATGTGACTGTAAAGAACAGTTGAAGATGTCTTTAGAATATATCCAAAAGCACGGTGGCGCAATCATTTATCTTCAACAGGAGGGAAGAGGAATTGGTTTGGCAAATAAAGTAGCCGCTTATGCGCTTCAGGATGTAGGTATGGATACTGTTGATGCAAACACTCATCTTGGATTTCCAGAGGACTGCCGCCAATATGGAGTTGTTCCTTCCATTCTCGAAGACATGGGTATTGATAGCATCCGTCTCATTACGAATAACCCAAGAAAGATTGAGAGATTGACTAGTCTGGGAATTGATGTAAAGGATACCATTCCAATGGTTGTAAAGAAGCCAACTGAATTTAATCGCAAGTATTTGCAGACAAAGCAAGATAGAATGAATCATACAAATTTTGGCGAAATGCTTTCGATCGACTTAGATAGTAGAGGTGCGGCAGGAATAGTTGATGATGCTGTCAATGCTTTGCAAAAGCAAGGAGCTGCACACCCGCATTCAGTAGCCGAGGAATTTATTAATGAAGGCGAAGAAATGGCTGCAGCTGCTATTGCATCTGCACTCATTGATGATGATCAGGAAGGAGTTGTCGCAAATGAAGATGGTTATTGTTTTGGAAGGGAATCTGTCGAAAAAGCAATTGAGGCTGTTGCTCGCGGAGAAATCGTTGTTGTTGTTGATGATATGGATCGTGAAAATGAGGGTGATTTCATCATGGCGGCAGATAAGTGTACTCCAGAAACGATGGCCATAATCAATAGATATTCAAGTGGAGTCATCTGTATTGGAATGGAGGGAGCTAGAATGGACGAATTGAAACTTCCTGCGATGGTAGTCAATAGTGAAGATCCGAAAGGAACCGCTTTTAGCGTAACTGTAGATGCTGCAAGAAAGCATGGTGCGTTCATTCCAACATATTGTCAATTATTTGTCCTTGATTTCTAGTCTAACACTTGAATACAGGTATTACCACCGGTATTAGTCCAAAGGAGAGAGCAAAGACAATGCAATTACTTGCAGATCCATCCTCTGGGCCAACAGATTTTGTAAGACCAGGACATGTTTTTCCATTAAGAGCAAAAGAAAATGGAGTTCTGACAAGAGATGGGCATACTGAGGCGGCTGTTGATCTATCGCGACTAGCTGGATGTCATCCAAGTGGAGTATTATGTGAAATAAATTCTGAAGAGAATCCAACAGAAATGATGAGATTGCCAGAAATCAAACGCTTTTGCAAAAAACATGGTTTTGTACTCACAAGTATCGCTGATATGAAACAATATAGAAAAGATACCGAACAATAGAAAAGCTACACATTTATAAAAGCTAAAATTTCGAAATAAATTCTACAAAATCATAAACTTCTACGAAACTGAATAGAATTAAGAAACCAATTGCATATGTTTACTTGAAGTACTCTAATCCTCTTCTGATTCTGAGTCAGACCACTCAATACCCTCTTGCACCTCATCCTGTTCCTCCAATGCTCCAGTGTTCTTAAGTGCTTCTTCATCCACTTGGTTCTTCTTTTTGGGAGCGTTCTTTGTCTTCTTACTAGGAGTAGCCTTATTTTCAGAAGCCTTTGTTTCCTTTTTAGCGGCACTCTTTTTACTCATGTCTGGTTGAGATGCTACCTCAAGTCTACGCTCCTTTGCAATAGCCATTTCATAACGCTCTCCCATAGTTGGAGCATTAGGTGGTCGAAGTATCTCTAGAACCTTAATGTCTTTTGGTGCCTCGGCGAGTTTTGACCGTGCGAGCATGGCTGAGCGTGAGGACTTTTCACAGAGTTCGATACATCCACGAGCATAAGCTCTGAATTTTCCATTTTTTGTCTGTTTGGCAAACTTAATTGATAACAAATAATCATTAGCTTTGCATTATATAATTTGACATTAAAAATGAAGAAATTTCTCACCTTCTTTAGACGCTGGTTGATACGAACCGTAAATTCAGGGATTCCAGCAGAGTATTTATATAGGTCTACTTCGCGATTGAGAAGCAAAAAAGTTTCACCAAGGCATACATCGAGCTGTTCAGCAGTGCGCAAAGGATCTTCCTTAGGAAGCTTCAAGATAACAGGTAGTCGAACTCCTCTAACATCACTTTTACGCTTCTTGACACGTTTTGGAGCCATATTGATCTCTTTCAAGTCAAAAACCTCGAGTAGAATTGAGGTAGTTGGAATGAAAGTTTCTGATGCGGCAGCCAATTGCTGAAGGAATCGGACGCAATGGAGACGAAGTGGCAAGTGACGGGCAGATGGGATCAATCTAGCAACACCAAAAATAACTTCAACTAAAGGATAAATGAGAGATCTCATCAAAGCACTTTCATCATCTCCATCTCCGGCTTTTCCGCTACAAGCAGCAAGAACTGCAGTCCAAAGCTTCAGACAATGCATGTACTGCCAACAATATACAACTCTGAAGGTCTCAGGAGTTTTCTTCTGAAGCGCACTTCTCAAATGTAATGCAAGCTGGCGAATGTAAACGAACGCATGCTGATAAGATGAGGCATAGTCAAGAGAATACAACTCGACTACACAATTTCCCATAAAAGTCAACTGTGGAAGCAAAGAGGAGACTGTCGACGAACTTGCGAATTTCGCTGCCTTAGCATAAGCAAGATATGCTGTTTTTAAGCATAACTCGATAAATGGAAAAGGTTGTGTGAGAGCTAACTGACGAATGCGAAGAAAAGTATTTACTCTAACAATTTGATACCCTTCTGAAGTATCACTTGTTGAAGCCCAAGCAGATGTTAGTGTCTTCAATACTGCTTTACCTAGGCGTGGAAATGCACTAAGGTATGGGATATAATTCACAAGGGATTTCACGATGAACGTCAATAGTTTTGTTTCTTTCGCTTCTTCAATAATATGTAATGTTGCTTTGATGAAAGATTGAAATGACATTTTCAATGCTGTCCAACGGTAAGAGTTCATGATCTTTCTTGGATTGATTGGCTTGTTTGGGTCAAAGTCACCACCATCTTCTTCCATATCATCGTCATTATCAGAATCGTCTCCTCCTTCTACAGACGATCCTTCTCCAAGTAGATGATAATGCAACTCTTCATGAATCTTTGATAGACATGTAACCATAAGTTTGTCGAAAACAGTCGAGGACTCAATCAGGTATTTCTTCGAATTATTAATTCTCAGACGCCCAGTTCCGTCTTCGTCTTGATGCTGTGCATCAGCCATGTGACAAGCGGAAACATATGCAGCAATTAGTTTTCGCAATGGCTTCACACCGTGGCTTTTAAATGCACCATACTCCATTGCTTTCAATACCTTTGCATCCACGAGAACTTCATTACTCTGTTCTTCAGGAGATTCTTCATCTTCTTCAACGTCGGAACCTTCTTCCATTTCTTCGTCATCCTCATCGCCACCATCTAATTCACCCAATTCATTCTGAAAGTCAAGTAACGAAGATTCATTCTGTTGAAGATACTCATGGAAATCAGGATCATTTTCTGCAAGCTTTGCCATTTCAGCCTTCATTCTAGCCTCTGCGGCTTCAATATCTTCGTCGTCGGAATCAATATCTACTTCTTCATCACTGCTCTCGCTGTCATCTCCATCCATAGGAGTATCTTCTTCACTTGAAGCATGATCATCGACATTTTCTTCGTCTCCATCTACTACAGTTTGAAGAAAGCTCTCCATATCAAGTTCTCCCAAGTTACTTTCGCTTGTGAAGTCTTCTTCTCTTCTCTGCTTCTCATTTTCTTCGCGCTGTTTTTGTAGTTTACGCTTTTCAGCTGCTTGTGCTTGAGCAACTGCTGCAGGGTCAGATTTCTTTCTTTTGTTGAGCCTAAGTTTTCCTTTTTTTGTGATGGTTCCCTTTTCGAGCATGCCCTTTGCACCTCCTTTGGCAACAAACTTCTTCGCTCTTTTGGATGTTTTGACCATGATGGGGTATAACTTTAACTACAAGTGCAGTGTTTACTTGGATCTGTTTGCTCTTTACTACTTTTGTTATAGTGAAGCAAAGAAAAAAGGAAAGAAATGTGAGGGCTTTTGATGGATCATTTTGAGTGGTCCACCACAAACCCATACCTGACGAGGTTTAGACATTCCATTGACATGAGACATGATGCATAATTACTTCTTGGTTCTTTTCTTTTTTGAATGAATTTCTCATAATTGCAAGTATCTATGCCCTGCAAATTATGAGACAGACTATTTTACTTCTTCTATGCTGTACTGAGTCATGTATTGCATTCAATTTATTCCCTGCCGAAAGCAAGAAACACACAGGAGCATACACTCCCGTACCGTCTAAAGTGTGCACTACTTCATGGTTGGATACGCTAAAATATGAAGGTACTCCCAACTTTGATGTATTGAGCAAGACCATTGAATTTGCAAATTGCAAAAGTTTTGAAGAAACGGAAAAATACTATGATGATGACTATTTATTTCGAGGTTCCGTCACTGGTCCTCTAAGTTTCCAAGATGTGAAGAATGCCCAGCAAGGCTTCAGAATCCAAGATGCATATCCCAATTTAGAAACGCGCCCATTTGGATTCACTATAGATCCAGATAATCGATACAGATGTTACTACTTTGAAAGATGGGAAGGAACAAATTCAGATTCTTTAAGTTTAGGGAAGTTGGGGGATCTACCTCCAACAAATAACAATGTCAAGCTCCCTACACATATTATGAGTGTGAATTGGACCCCTGAAGAAAAAATCATATATATCTGTTTGAGTTCGCCTCTTGATCGATTTGAGGGTACAACGAAAGGTGTCGGTGCTGTATTTGGGCTTCTGTCTGGGGCTGGTCTCAACCAAGGATATGCATCTGTTGGAGACATATTCCTTAGAATTCAACAGCGTATGTTAAATTTGACTGGCGTAGTTAGTAGAAGCTGGTCGACTGAAGATAATATTCCAAACTGGTGGAAAAGTAAGGCAAGAGGTGCTGACCCAAATGACATGTAAGGAAATAGTTTCTTTTATATGGAAATATTTCATAGTCATTCGCAAGTTGATAATTTCTTCACTATTTACGATAAAAAAATATTAAGTTAAAAAATCCTAATGTGTAATATGCAATCATTTTATCATATTATTTGGTCAAAATTCTAACAAAACACTGTTTTTCAATTTTGGCATTGTTGGTGGTAGGTATTATTATTTGTGCATGCATTCGGCTTGACATTTCCCTACCATAGACGGTTGGATGACGTCAGCGGCATCACTAAGAATTCTTGCTTATTCTTTTTAGGAATGAAAGAGTTCACTTTTGACTTTGGAAAATGAATCTCTTCTTGAAATGAAAAAGAACTAAGTTATGACGAGGAAAAAGAATTTATACTTGATATCCGTATGATGTTTTGAATCAATAGCATTTATATATAGTTATAGAATTATCATTTAAACATCCTAGCATACTACTGCCAGGACATATTTTGTACAATGATCTTTTGTAAAATAAATTGATGTTTAGTCATCGATGTATGTATATTTACAATGAATCGTCAATGTATTGTAGCGTAGACAGAATTGTTGAGTTCCTTCAAAGAAAGGGATTTCATGAATTAGATAATCCTTGTATTCACATATGGACGCAAGAAATCCTTGCGGATAAAAGATATAGATACAGGCATGTGAATTCTTCAAAACGCCTACAAGATCGTCAAGGATCCTGTACCTGATTGAAGAATATAGAATGAACCCTTTCCGTCTTGGAAAGTCTCAACTATTCATTTTCCTTGATTGTGCTCGTAGTTTCCTACTGCTGCTGCGTCTGCATGTCCCATGGTAGTTGCAAACTTGCGGCTAGTTCGAGTGAATCTTTGAGATATCACTCGAAGAATCTCATCATCTGCAAGATCGAGTGAGAATTCCCAAGTTCCGATACGGAATTTCCCATTAAGATTTGATGGATTTTGGGCAGCTTCTGCACGTCTTTCTTTCAAGAGATTCTGGGCAATGAGGACTGCCTGGACAACAGCTTGCCTTTCCAGCGGTCTGTTCTCCATGTGATGAGGGACACAGAATTTCTCAAGACCTCGCCTGCTATGGCCAGCTTTTGCCCAGTGAGTCAGAGCGGCAAATAGATTAGGAGGCAAACAGACACTGTCATCTCCATGAGCCTTCAGTTCCTCTTCAATGTCTTTTACAGATAGAGTTTTGAGTTCATCAGTGTGCTTTCCATCCTTTCCGTGTTGGCAAGAACAAAGTTGATGTGCTCTCGTCAGAACAGTATCATAGCGATGAGAGCTGGGAGGACTTTTTGCTGATAGCTTAAGTACTTCATGAGCAATAATCCGAGCAGTGCCACGGAAATACTCATAATCAGGTAGTTGCCAGTGTATCTGTGCAAGTTCCTCAGGACTCATGGTGCTCGATGGCTTCATTGTATCAATAATGTCTGGCTCCTCAGCGTTTCGGAACCGAATCTGCTTCTTGGTTTTCATGACTGGTTTGCCAATGATTGAAGGTATGGACTCAGATGTTTCATCTGAGGACAAGGAATGTGTGCTAGCTCTAGAGATTTTGTTATGATCATTGTCACACCGGTCGGGTGGCAAGGTTGGTGTATGATTCTTTGCAAATGCAATGCACATCTTTTTCTTTCGTGCTGTGATGGTGAGTGTCGAAGTAATTTTTGAAAATGTTATTATGAGATCAACGATATCAACGATGCAATTCAATTTGCTTAGTTGGGATTGATATATTTGTTTATCTTCTGTAGAAGTAGATTTGCTGTCTAGTTCCACCAGCTAGCTTGGAGAAGGCTATCTTGATTTGATTTGTTTATGTCAAGATGTCTTCATGCCTCTTCTTGATAAGGTAAATGCAAGGCTGGAATGAGAAGGGTTAGTTTCAACGACGATGTATATTGATGTCAAAAATCACGAGTAAGAGTCATTTAGATAATTTGGGAGTCGAGTCGGTGCAGAATAAAGATTGTTTTGATCATCTGGGCAATACAAAAACATACATGAACAAGCAGCATAATATAAATAATAGTTTCCATTGTAAAGATTGGTGAAGTGTTTTAGTTTAGGAACAAACATGAAGCCAAGAAGGCATGGTATCTAATCAGAAAGTATCTTTTCCTTTTGAGTCGGGTCGTAAAGATCAATCGTGTCAAGGACACGTTTACGTTATACTCCGCAGCATTGTTCTTGATGACATCACCCGAACCTAAACCCAAACTATACTATTCTCCTTGAGATTTGTATTTATGGATTACAGCTATTGAACCAATATTAGCAAAAATTGATTATACCCAATATTATGTTTGCTGATTAGTATTTATATCGAGAAAATCAGGACGAAGAGTCATCTCTATGCTCCTCCGCTATCCCTTTTCCAAAGCTTGATACAGAATTCTGTGGTGATAAAAATAGATCTCTTGGTTTTGATCGCGTTGTGGAGAGCTCAGAAACAGCAGTATGCAAAACAGATGATGAAGTAGCAGAAGATCGAAACGAAGCTTCTGAAATGATAGAGATATTGTCGTCTTGACCATTCTTTGGTATCAGACGATCAGTAGAAAGAACTGATCCCGCTTGAGCCCTATTTTCATAATTACGAAGTCTCTCTTCAATCGTCTTTTTCTTTCTATCTCTCCTCGCCTTTAATGTTTCAATGGCTGCACTTCGAGTCGTATGGTCTTCTCTTAATTGTTTAATTTCCTTCTCCAATGAAGCTATCTTTTCATTTAGCTTTGATATTTCATTATTGAGTTCTTCTCGTTCCTCTACAAGAACCGCAATCTCCGCGTCTTTAGTCATCTCCAAAGCAGCTAAGCGTTGCTCCAGCTCGTCGATGGAATCCACGGATTCATCACCATGTTCGTCTTCAAGCATTGCGCGCAGCATTTCATTCTCAGTTTGCAAGTGACGTAGTTTTTCTTGTGTATCCACGAGATTTTCGTTCGTGCTATTGTTTCCCAATGAGTCTGAATTTGATTTGTTGCTCTTTAGGTTCTCCACTATTAATTCCAATTTTGCTTTCTCAGCAATTGCCACTTGAAGCTGTCTCTTTGTTTCTAACTGACTTTGCTTCAGTTCACAGATATCTGAGCGGAGAACATCTTCACTCTTTGTTTGAGAACCAAAAGAAAGGGCTTGCTTTGTCACATTCAATTCTTCCTCAATGTGCTTATACATTTTTGACATTTTTTCTGTATTTTGCTTTTCTATTTCAATTTCTGCTTTCAGCAATTCTTTTTCCTTTTTATTAGATTCTTGAGTATCCGAAATGAGTTTGGTTCCACTTTCAATTGTCTCTTTCAAAGCTGTATTTTCCTTGCTCAATCTCGTCATTTCCTTCGTCGCAATAAGACGAGACTCTTCGTCGATACTTCGAAGATGTGAAATATGTGAAATTTCTTCTTGCATTTTTTCAATTTCTTCGTTTCTCTGATTCAGCTTAGATTCCAGTTCATGAATATAGCAAGCTTGATTTTCAATCTCATCGTGCAATCTGGAGGAACTATCTCTTTCCTCCATCAGCCTTCTATTTTCTGACTCTACTTCATCCAGCTTAATAGATATCTCCAGAAACGCTTTTTCTTGAATCTTTTGTTCGTGCTCCATTCTATCTCTTAGTCTCCTTAATTCGTAGATTTCTGACATTTTCTCTTGTGTTGCAGCATGGGCTTCATCGTGTATCCTTGTAATGTTGAGTCTTTCTTCTCGTAGCCTTTTGTTTTCTAAATCCATACTGTCAAGCTTTTGTGACAACCTTCTGACTTCCTCATCTGCCATCCGAAGGTCTTTTTCTTGATCCCTCTTATCATGCTCGATCCTTGACATTTGTCTCTTCATCTCACCCATTTCAATTATTTTCTCTCTCATAGTTTTGATAATTTCATCAGATGAACTCTTTTCGAATTGAATCTTTTGTAATTCAAGCTGCATTTTATTCTTTTCGTCTTCTAATCTTCGAACATTTATTTTCTCTTTTTCGGCATCTTGCTTCATCATTTCCTTTTGATGTTCGAGAGTCTGAATCTCACGCTCATATCGCGATTCAGTGTCTTGTAATTGGAATTGCAAATTGTTTATTGTATCTTCTAACCCCCTAGATTTCAGTTCAATATCTGCGCCTCGAAGTTCAGCCAAAGCTTTAGTTTGATGCATATTCTCTTGTCTTGCCCGTTCATTTGCTTCACTACTGGCTCTCAGTGCATTTTCAAGCTTTCGAAGTTCGGCTTGTAATCTAAAATTTGCCTCATCAACATTGCGCAGCCTATTTACTTCATTTTCTAGTGATCGAATGATACTTTGCATTCCCTTTTCTCGGTCGACATTTCTAGCTAATTGTTCACTAAATCTTCCAATCTCTCCTTCTAATGACGACGCAGCTGTTTGTCGCGTTATCCCACTATAACTTGTTTGTATAGGTGGTGGTAGTGGGAATTGTATGGGTGCTGCTGGTGGCGGTGGAGGAGCAGGAGGTAACCCTCGTGGTTTGGATCGTTCCGTCGTGGTAAAATTATTATTATTATTTTGCATACCAGACACTGACATACCTGCATTTGAACTTGCAGAGTTTGTCCTATGTATTGATGACGAAGAAGGTGATCTAACAAGAGCCGGTTGATTTTCATAAAATGCTACACCCTTTTTCAATGCTGCAATGACATGTGGATCTGGAAAGTATTGACTCATGACAATTTGAAAAGGATTTTGGTTGAAATAATCTTTGACCTCAATAGCTTCTGGAAATGATGTAAGAAGTAATTCAATTACTTTTAAAGGAGCACTGCAGTCACATGCATAATGAAGAGGAAGTCTTCCCTTATTATCTTTTTCAGACACACCACTTGCATGAAATTTCAAAAGAGAATGAATCATTTTCGTTGTAGGTTTCCTCATGCATGCTTGGTGTATTGGCAACCGTTTCCAATTTATGGATCCATCAAGTGATGTTTTATAATTCCATATTTGTGCTTCGATAGGATTTGCATTCAATTGTTCTATTGCTGCTTGCCAGGCCCTGCTTTCAATCCTTTTGAAGAGCTTGGTTGGATTACTTTTGTAATCAACCTCGTTTGCCTTTGGTTGCTCTTTGGGTTTAAAGGAAAACAAAGCTTCCAACATTTTCAGATTTTATATGAAGTAGGAACATGTAAATAATTGGCAATGTGTTTCTCCTCCTTTGCTTTGCTTACGATGAAGCTTCGGATAATAGCTGCTCATTCTTTCCTGCAGAACAAAACCTCTTCCGTTGAGAAAAGAAATTTGACACAAAATAATAATAGGGCGGCTGGGTTTAGTCCCATCTTGCTATTTTCGCTTCTTTTCCTTTTCTAGCCTTTTGTTTCTCTTTTCTTTTGGGCTGACGATAAGGAAGGAAACCACACATCCAACATCAAGCAGCACAACATCTTTTGCATCATTAGATAGATTCTTCATTCTTCATTCTGCATAAGATATTGGAGTAGTAAAATAGAAACAGCACATTCATTCTTATAATAATATTCAACAGTGATGAAGTTTCGTACAAGTGCAGTCGCTAGTGTTTTAGGAAGTATTATTCTTGCAACATTTGTGGGAAATGTATTTTCTTTCTCGATCCACACTCCTTCCAATACACACATGGCTTTTGTGAATACAATTGGAGTATCATCCAGCAGAAATGAAATTTCTCAAAGCAGCTCAAAGCTACGAATGGCAGATGAAGCTATGGACATGGATATCGATGACGATGAAGAGGAAGAAGATGACCAAGATGATCCATTGGCAGATGGTGTAGATAGCATCTTTTGGTTGCCAAGTATTTCGTCCTCCAAGAGTGATACCATCTCTGGCGTTCGCGATGGGGCGGAGGTACTTCCATTCTTTCCACTTGGAGGAATCGTTTACACACCAAATTCTGAACACGTTTTGAATATCTTCGAACCACGTTATAGACAAATGTATACGGATATCTTGATGAATGGATCGAAAAGATTTGTTGTCGCCATGTCTCATCCTGAGAAACCGGGCACCTTTGCTGAAATCGGTGTCATCTTTTATCTTGATGACTTGAAAGAGGTTAGTGAGGAGACTGGGGATCAGATTAAATATATTTGCAATCATCGTGTGACAAGGCGTGTGAAAATTCATAAAATTTTGAATCCTGAAGCTTGGGAGTCTAGAGAAACATATTTGAAAGTAGAAGGTACTATTCTCGATGACGACGAGGAAGATGATGATACTCCTGACGTTCAAATGGATGAAAGCATAGAAAATAGTGATATCTATCAGCAACTTGTGGGATCCATCTCTTCGTCCAAGCCTTTTTCTTCGACTGAAGAGTCACTGAAAAAGTCATTTGAACAACTTGTCAATGTGCAGCATGACCTTGAAGAAGATGTGAGATTTACAAGAGCTTCAGTTTCTTCATTAGCCGTTCGTTCAGGAAGCGGAGAAAATGGACTTTGGCAGACTATTCGTTTATGGCAGTCATTCATTGAACAGAGACTGGTGGCACGTCAAAATGAAATGCAAATGGAATTTCAGGAGAAACTCCTAGACTTTCTTAAGAAAGAAAAGGGATTAGACGAAAATGAACTTCCATCTGCCATTGGATTCAACGATTTATCACCTGCTCTTCAAGATGAAGTGCAAGAGTTACAGAAGCGTATGGCAGTTGAGCTCCAGCCTCTTGTTCTCGAAAATACTTTGGCCATTCAAAAGATCTTGGAAATGGAGAATCATGAGGCAAGATGTAACTTATTGACATATTTTATTGATGCAGAGAAGAAGCGATTAGATGCAAAGAAGCAATTGCAATCCATGTTTGGAATGGTCACTGAAGTAGAATTTGATGATGATACATCAGATGATGACGAAGACGACGATGACGAAACTGATGATACCGATGGTAATGACGAGGATCCTAAGGGTAGTAGTGGCTCCCTATTAGTAGATGAGCCCGATGCATTCCAGTAAGGTGACAAGTTAAAATAAATAGCTGAACAAAACTTTCAGTTAATAGTCTTTTTAATAATAGACAGTAGAACATTGTTCTGGAAGTTTATATATATGGTGTAAATGCAAAAGCAAAAAGATTCCAAACAGCCATCCTGCACAAATGATCATGTTCCAAACCCTTTAGAAAATAAAATACAAGTATGAAAGGATGTCATTCTTTAGCCTCAAGGAAAATCGATGAATGACATAACCTCGCTCTGTGATGGCTTTTTGTTCTTTTCAGTGTTGTCGCTGCTAGTCTGTAGCTCGGATATTGGTGTAGGCTCAACGCTCCCAAGTGATGGAATCATTGCCAAAGCAACAAGAGAAGACTCCCTTTGTATTCTCTTCTTCTTACCAGTGTGGCCTGAGGAACTATTAGTGGAACTTCCATACGAGTTTATCAAGGACTCTTGATCGTCATTGTCATCGTCATCAATGTCCATACCAAGTTGTTGGGGGTCCAAAAATGTGAAACCATTCCCATTCGAGATTTTCTTGAAGCCGTCTAAAGCTGTGCTTATAGACCTCTTCATTACACCAGGATTGGTAGAGGTAGAACTCCCAGTGCTGTCTTGAGCAGAAGCATTCTGATTCATAGCGAAGTGATGTACCACTCCTTTCCCCACTGCAGCTTTTGCTAAAGCTGAAGGATCGAGGGAAGTATATGGTTTAGACTCAGCAACGGTAGTGGCTGATGATGAATATTGAGTAGAAACATTACTACCTGTAACAGGTGGTCTCAAAAATCCGTTCAGTTGGTGTTTCACGCCTTTTCCTGAGGCTATTGTAGCAACCGGTCCAACCGAAATGTATTCCTTCGACACATTTCTTCCTGCATTGATTCCTGTCGATGTCTTGGCTCCTAAACTACTAGAACTCTTCGCAACGTTAGCCTTCGATGACTTCTTGCTTTTGGAGGTTGTGTTGTCACAACTTTTTTCCTTTCCTCCTCCAGTAGTCGCACTTGTCTTTCTCTGTAAAAAGAAAAAGTTCGATGTTAAATAACATGAGAACATTCCAGATATGTAAAAAATTATATCTAATGCTTACCTTCATTCTCAAGAGAGACCTCAAATCAGTGGTGGCATTCTCATTGATGTAAGAGCATGGTGCCATTTTCCCTTTTCCTGCCAACTTTCTAAATCCAAAGTAATTCAATTGTCTTTGGAATGATGCGTACTTGCTGTGGCGAAAATATTTATTCAAAACCTCACTTTCTAGTCTGTGTGGGTTGTGAACTTCAATTTTAGCATTTGACCATTCAATAATATCTCGATGTTCGTCTGTAAGCATTTTAGTCAGTTGGTATAAAAATTCTGGAACTGATGTATTGGTTACAATTTGTGCAACTGCTTCTTCTGATATTGAGTTATTGCCTTGCCCGATTTGTGTCTGATGACCTTGGCTTGATGCTGCTTGAGCTTGATCAAATTGGGAATGAAGTAATTGCTGTTTAACACTATCAGATAAATGTAGTGATGTATTCAATTGTTGATATTGTGTGGTAGGAATTGCATTGTCATCCTGTTGTGCCATTAATGTATTCGGTAGAAATGAATGTTGTGGTGTATACTGAGCTTGATTGCTGTTTGAGTAATGTTGTGTATTCTCACTTTGTGAAGTTTCAAGAGGGAAATCGGCAATGAGTGAATTCATAGGATCGCTCAAGCTCAGCAGAGATGCTGTAGACAAACTATGACAAAAATTTGATGAAGGTACAACTGCAGGCGTATTCATACCACTTGAGGAGGATACGCTATGAACTGTTGCTCCATTGTTGCTATTCTGAGTATTTAAAGTATCTGAAGAACTAACTGCGTTTGGGTCTGTCTTCATATTTGAGTAAATGATGCTCGATGCTTGCGTGGTTTGTGTATCGAGTGAGGAATGTGAATTGTACTGTCTTGGTGTAGACATAGTTTTCCTAATTAGTTGACTTGTTGTAATAGATGCTATTATAATACTTCAAGAGTTAAAGAAATAATGTGTGAGATTTTGTATCGAAATGAAGAAGCATGTAGAAGGTCTGAAAAGAGAGAAGGCCGGTCTGAAGTTTGTTTTCGTATGAAGGTAATCGTAGTCAAAGTATAGTAAGCAATAAAAATCTATCTTATCACAACCTTCACTGTATATTTATGGCTACCATAATCTCATTGAGATGCTGTAGAAAGTATCACATTTGATTTTTGGAGAATGAAACTGATTCATTCCTCAGACGACACTTACTCTTTTATTGAATCGGAATTCTTTATTCTTCTGTTTCACTTTGACCGGAGTATCTTTCCAAGTTGATGCCTTCAAAAAAGTGAATCGTTTTCACAGCTGCTATCTGAATATATGATGAAGATATCAGATGTTGTTTATATTATACTTAGGAAGAGTATGATAGGTGTTATTGAAATGATGTTGTGTAGTAATGAAAGAGGAGTCAGATTACACTGAGATGGCTCGCGTGTCTTTTCTCTCTCGACTCTCTGCGGTGGCAGACCTTTGATGAAGCTCACGTAATGCAAACGCTGAGTCAACAATTTAGGGGAACAGCGTCAGCAAACATAGAAAGAGAATACTACGACAAAATATGATGTTTCCAGAAAACCTGTCATGTTTTATAACGAGTAAAATATGACGTCATTAATTTTCTGAGAGTTGACATTTCTTTTTCGTCATGTATCATGCCATTTCCAATGAAAAATGTGAAAATATACCTTGTCGAAATCCCGTCGCGGTGAAATACAAACTGACATATGGGTTTCTACGTGTTAGACAGTGACATCACTACTGGTGTCTCTTGTTGTTTTATGTGGTGTCTTATCATCATTGCACTTCTCTCTCTCCTTCTCATTCATAATTACAAACTTCTCATTTATTTCATTAGCTTCTTTAATTCATTACATCGCATATGTTGCCATCCAAACTTTTTTACAGAAATCCATTCCTATCTGTTTTTGCTTTCTAGTAGAGAAAGGCTGAGCTGAAAATCAAAAAGCAGTGAATTATGTAAAGTTTACTTTTATTGAGTTGCAATAGTAGGGCATTGGAAGCCTTCTGGTGGAATTGTTGCAGGTGAGCATTCGCAGCATGTAGCACCTTGGCTACGAATATCTTTTGGTATCAACGATACAAATTGCTCTTGTTGAATGAATAGAGATTCAATGTATGAATATAATTGTAAATCGAATTGATTCTGGAATTCAATCAATTGGTATTCTGTTGATCCCTGTACAGGGAGCACAACACCTGTATCTATATTCTCTAAGATCCTAGAAATGCAACTTTGTTGCTCCTCTGGATTCATTCTAAAAGTCCATTGGAAGAACTGCTCGAATCGAACAAGCGAATCTGCTCTATTCCTTGTCAGACCTACAAGGAACTTTCTTCTTATGACTTCCATAGCGATTTCCATGTGCTCTTCTCCTAATTCTCCAACTTGTAGGTTTGCTAATTTTCGAGTCAAATAGTTATTTTCTAGTTTTGTACTTGCTGCGTACTGTTCAAAAGTCATGATAGACACTTCAGGGTCTGTCAATTTCAGTTTGTTATAAATATGAACAGTTCGTTCCACTGGATGTGCAAAAAGGGCAAAATATCTACCCAAAAGAGTTGGATTTGGCGCTAGAAGGCTATTTGTTTCGTATATATAAGGTGTGATTACAATTTGACCAAGAGAACCAGATGTTGCATAACCTAATTGAATAGCTCTTGATATACCTTCCTGAGTGGATGTATCAATATTTACAAATCGCTGCTTAGCTTTGTCTGTAACAATGTCGAAAATACCAATGCTTTGATCTGACTCGTGACCATTTGTTACTCCTTGTTCTGAAGCAGTAATTAGACGATGACAAGAGTGAAGTAAATGTTCAAAGTCTCTCTCAGCGCCTGTTCTAAAAAATACTGGGAGATCCATAGCCTCTCTCTCATCCCACGTGTCTTTAAAGTTTGAAAGTTCTAGCAAGTCCTTTGATGGTAACTTTCCTGGTTGCAAGAAAGCTGGATTTATTGGTTGGACTGCTACGCTTTGACTTCCAGTCATCAATGAATTTTGTGCACCATATGGAGTAGATGCACCAGTGGAAGTGTAACCTTGTGCACTTGCTTCTAGAGAAGAGCCAATTTGTGCTCCTGTCACACTTCCAAAGGCACTTGATGAAGCAGTACCGGTGCTACTTACACCAGGTGTTGTTCCAGTAGGATTGAATCCTTGTTGTGAAAGCATGTTTGGTTGAGACGTTCCATATCCAGTCTGAGTTGATGTACCCAATGATGGATCCGTCGAAGAAGCTCCTACGAAAGAAGATGATGATGTTTGACCGTAACCAGATTGAGTTGATCCGAAAGTGCTACTTGCTGTCGAAGGATATGTTTCAGTAGCACCCATCAAAGAATTGGTCTGTGATGCAGGTTGCATTTGACCATATGCAGATTGTCCATAAGCCGATCCAATACTTGATCCTTGAGTGCCAAATTGCGGCTGTTGAGGAGTGGATCCCATCTGTGCTCCTAATGCAGCAGTTCCAAATCCACCAGTCATGGCTGAAGCTGATGTAAACCCTGAAGTGCCACCAAAGGCAGAAGAATCACCAGTGCCAGATGAAGCTGATGTAAACCCTGAAGTGCCACCAAAGGCGGAATTTCCTCCTACATTCGCTTGAGTATTCGCACTTCCTGCGATACCAAATGAATTCGCATCAACTTCTCCACTCCCAGGACTATTACCAAATCCTGAAATACTTTCTGTGATAATACTGTCACTTGGAGAATTTCGTCCGAAACCAGAAACATCACTCTTCTCATCATTTGCTTCAGTAACATTGGTAGATGCTGTACCTCTAAGATTTGCAGATGATTCTGAGTAGTTTGGATTAAAAGTACCATCCTGGTGAACATTTGAGCTTGCTTGATTCAGACGATGCGTTTGCACTGCGGTAGAAATGGCCAAGATGAAAATGATAAAGTAAGGAATGTGTCCTTTTTTAAGAGTTATTCCTCCTTCATCTCTATGGCGAGAATCTCTTGATCGTAGCGAGCGTCTAGAATGCTCGCTGATTACATCCTCATCATCATCCATTATAGCAGTGTATGATAGACTGTTTCCTTTTGTTTTATTTCCCTGCTCGTACAATGGTTTCGCCTGACTGCGTTTTTGATCTGGAAGTTGTTTTTGAGAAGTAGATGGAATCAATAGACTGACACTTTCTTCTTCTTGCAGTTCTTCCCTGGATTGTACTTGTTTCATGGAAAAGTAAACAGAAGTGATAAGTCCAGAAACTGTTGAGTTTATGAATTAGGAGAATAATGAAGCAACCTGCAAATAAAAGATAAAGAAATCAAAAGAATGACTCTCTGTGTCTCTCTCAATGACCTTAAAAAGTCCGAAATTTATAATATATACGTAGCTATTCTGTCTAGCTAAGGAATGGTTTCAAATCTTCTTCTAAAACAATGACAAATCATCATATGCGTCGTAGTTTTACAGTGGATTAATTCACTCATTGTAGTGTGTTGGATTAGAAAAATATTTGTATGGATAGAAGAAAAGGAAAAGGAATGCAGTACCATATATTTTGTTAACATTAAAAAATTACACCATCGAACTTGCTGATTCAGAGTACTCGGAACCAGTGTAAGATGTTCCACCATCTGAGTAAATGGTTGACTCGTCGTCTACACTTGCGCTTGCGTCTCTGCTGACCACACTTCTTTGAGGTCTGGTTGATCTTCTAGATTTTCCAGAAGAATGAACTGATCTCATACTCTTCTTTGACTTTGTTGATCTGGTCGATTTCCTTGTACCTCTACTTTTTCGACTAATGGCAAAAGAGTCACCATCATCATTGAAGGACCTGTAGTTGGTTCCAAAACTATGCATGTTTGTGATAAAAGAGTAGTCTGTACCAGCTGCTAATCCAGAAGCACTGCATAGACGACCCTGAAGAGAATTGTAGTCTGCAGTGTGACGGCCCATCTGAGCAATTACAAATGGCATGTACATCGCAGATAGAAGGTAATCTGAACCAGATGAATCACGGATATTGTAAATGTCTCGTAAATAAGCTCGTGTGTTTCCTGTTGCAAAGGCACAGAAACCATAAAAGAGCATGTTCACCAGAATGACGAAGAACACAACAGCCTCGTCATATAATAGAACAAAGTCTCTGAAGTAAATCCATGCAACTACAGCTCCAACGTTTGTGGATGCCCAACATGTGACAAGTGTTCCCAGATTTCTAAATATTCTCTTTGTTCCAGCTTCATTCGAAGGGGCACCTACCCAATTAAGATTCAATCTTGTCATAACTTGTCCAAGAGCAACTGTTTCGGAAAAAAATGGTTAGGATAAGGCACTTGTTGAAATCTCTAATCAGCTTCTCAAGAAAGTTTACTTACAAATGGGTGCAACGAATGATAGGAAAAGCATAGGATGGCAAACTCCGTGCGCAAAAATGTTAGTAATTCCATCTCTCCACTCATGTTCAAAAGCAGCAACAGTCATGTCAAGATTAGATGGTGATGTGTTTACTGAGATCGCTGAAGTAAAGTTTTTCATGGATTTGTTGCGTTTCCTCTTTGAGACTTCTTTTGCCATTTTATCTGCCTTTTCCTTCGCAGATAGATCAAAAACAGGCTCGTGAAACGAAGCATCTTCTTGTATCACATCATTCACCATGTCCTCTTTCTTTAAGCATTTGCTTTCGTCAAGAACTTCGTTGTCATCATTTTTATTTGAGTGAACGGATTTGCTATCGATAGTTGCAGCATCAATCTGTACTGATTCCTGTCTAAACTCCTTCATAGAGTTTTCTCTTCCCTGGTAAGCCTCTTCCACTTTCTTCAATGCATCTTCCTCGGTCAATATTTTTTCAGACTGTCTCTCATCCTTGGATCCTCTCGAGAATTGTACATTTTCATCCTCAATCTCCTGTACTTCCTCATCAGAAACACTTCCAGTAATCTATTTGAAAAAAAGATCTGATTAGTAAAAGTCAAGACTTCCAAGATTGAGAGAAATGATTGGACTACTTACTCTAATAATTGTTTTGTCGTCAATCTTTTCGCCACCCTGAAGAAGAAAGTTGTTTTCTCGTTTCTGGCCCAGTCCGAGAGCAGCACATTGTCTTGTTATTTGATCCAGTGCTGATTCCCCATCTACTGGGTCCTTCGGTAATCTTTGGTTTCGGATTCTCACAGCCTCTACAAAAGGTAGTCTAAGTGATTCTGGAATGATTGCATCAAAGTATGCAATGTCTCCTTTCTCAAGAGTATATTGACCATCTTCAACTTTTGGTTCAAGGTGTTGCACCAAGAGAGTGCCAAAGAGCTCAAAGGATGAGTCTGCATCTGGTCTAGTTAGATCCATCTTTGATGCTGATTTATTATTTTTCGGTCTGTCGCTAGAGGTAGATAAGCGGCTGACAACAGTTCTTTCACTTCCAGCTTGTCTATTCTCTAGATTGACTTGGTGTCTGTATCCTGAACTTCCACTGCTATTCACACTTCTTCTGGATGAGTTTCCTCCATTCAGATCTTCTTGAATGTTGTACTCTTCAGTCATTCTCCCGTACATATCATCATCTCTACGATCATCATATTCATCCATTCTATTATACATATCACTCTCGATATGTTGACGACGAGAAAACCTCTTGTTTGATGTTCTCACGGATGGAGTGTATTCTTTTGGAAGCATCGGACGATCATGAACACGAGACTGTTGAAACAGGCTAGGTTCAGGATCGTTGTAGTCAAGATGAACTACTACTTCATCTCCTCGATCCTGCTCATAGTAACCGTAATCCATGCTTATTTATATTTCAAGTGATATCACTAGTTCAATACTCGTACAATGAGTTCTTTATGAGGATGAACAGTAATATTATGAAGAAGCAAAGAGATAAAATGTGAGGTTAGCTTCAACGGATGGAATTTGTCATTTTAACTTCCGTTTAGATCTTGTTCATGATTTATTTAGCTAAGTAATGAAGATATCTTACTAAATTCTTAAGAAAATAAGCTATTTGACTTTTCTCTTATCGCGGAAAGAATTGGAAATTCCCCCTTTCTTGGGGGGGGGCTAGTTCCTCTATCAATGGACGGAGTGACTTACTCGACTTGACGACGCTCATTGTTTATTTATTTACGCATTACCTGGTTTTAGGCCAACCCCTCTAGATTTGTAAGATGTATCTAAACTATCCATACCTATTCCTTTTGCACAAAATTGACCAACGACGGGTCTAAAAAGATCCTTCCGATGTAGAGAAGAGTGTCCATGTAATCTATCCCTTGTAATAACCCCTCTGAACATCCGTGGTTGATCTTGGAACTTTGAAAGATGAACATCCGCATGGTAATGAAGATACACTGTTTGCGTTTTCGTTTGCAATTTTGGAGTAAAGGAGTCTTCCAACATTTGCACTCGCACTGGTATTGAAAACGAAACACCGTTTGTATTCATTTTCCATGTTCCTACTTTTGTCACCCTCTTGCTCTTTTTTTCTTTTATTTCTTCACTCCTGCTGTCGTTGTAGTTTTTGAATAGATATCTAGGATTGCAATTAAAAATGCTTCTCTTCTCTTTATAGTTTTCAATTTGAGCATCGCGTTCACTACCATCATTAGGATCTTCAACTAGGATCACGTAACCATTGTCCGAAAACTTGAATATTTGTTGTATAGTCCGAGTTTTATCATCCCTATTGTTGTCCTTTCTAAAAAACTTTCTTGGTAGCGATGGAAATAATTCTGATTCCTTTCTAAATTTGACTTGGACTAACCATTCATCAGTCCGTAATGGATGTTCTTTTATTTTGTGGAGTGCCTTTGACGTGTGCGTTTTCTTTTTTTCGCTTACGTAGTTTTCATAATCTATCTCATAAATGAATTCGTCTTGACCGTTGTCATATTTATCATCAGCAACTTCTTCTTCAATTTCATCTTCATTTGTGAATTCAATTTCATCTACTTCGGTCCATGTTCCTAAACATGCCTCTTCTTCCCGTTCAAACTTGTGGAGAGGATTCATCAAGAAAGAACATAGGTATTTGCTTTTGCTCTCGCTGCCGCATTTGTCTCGGAGAGATTGTTTGAGACATGATAATTTCTTTATTTGAAAAGCGATGGGTCTTTTGACGAAGTTACTTATATGATATGGTGCATTTGTGACAGCCTTTGTCGATTGATTCAAATACAAAAGCATAAATACCAAAAAAGCAGAACGTGCATTCATTTTCTTAGCAATATACTGTCGATGATCTAGTCTCTCAATAACCACTAAAAGTATCTGATATATGTATAGTAACTAACGATTTGAATACCATTTACTTTCCTTCCACATCTCCCATCTCTCGTCTCTCGTTCATGTTTTTTGTACACCACTTTTCATTCATCTCTCAAAATAGGTTTTAATCCTGTTCGATCTACTCCTCCGGACGTCATTGTATTTGCGTCTTGTTATATTATTATCATGCCTTTTAAAATGATGGCCTTTTCAGATAATTATTTACAACAACAACAAATCCTTTGATAGAAATGAAAATAAAAGAAAAATTCATCAAAAAAAGTCCATTTAGTTTCACAAAGAATTATTTTCATCTCAAGTTGGGATGTCTGTCAAATGGAAAAGTATCTTTAAAGCATCTTTCAAAGGCTGCATCAACATAGTCCTTTGCCTTTTCTGTACAATTAGGGTTAGCTTCAACAGATAATACTGCTCTCCGCTTTACACATTCAGCACCATGTCCACGAAAGCCTTGAAGTGATGTCCTCCCGTTAATCATTTCTCGAACAGCGCCGCATTCTCCACTCAAATTTTCTGCTCTAATCTCAGTGCAAGCCATATGTATACAATTGTTGATTGGATCCATTTTACTACGACAAAGATCAATTGCGTGAATTAATTCATGAACAATTGATTGGTGGGCATGGTCTTCATTCACCAGGTGCTGTTGACAAAGGAAAATTTCTGGTAGAAGCCGGAGATTTACTTTACCTTCATTTTGTGCTTTGATTTGTTTTTGAAGATCTTGTAGTGTTGCTTCATTTTGACACTGTCTTTTCTTTCTATCTTTTGCTTCCCTCTTGAATTTCTCCATACTAATACTGTCTTTATCGACAGAAGTAGATGGTGGTAAGACTGTCTCCTCCACTACACCAAAGCCTGCTCCGGCCTTTTTGTCTCCACAGTCTATGCATTTCATGAATCCTTTGGGAGGTTCGCAACCCATCCCAATAAGCTTCTCCATGAGAAATTCAATTGTAACATTTCTATTGAGACCTGATAAAATATACTTGTCGCATGATTCTTTGTATTTCTTCTGCTCCTCTTTCCTCTCTTGCTCGGTTTGAGTATTGCCATCAGAAGGGGATGAAAGAAAGAAAGGGAATGCCTTTGATTCGTCCATTTTCTGATTTTTCCAAATGATTGTTCTTAACTTTCTAATAGGTCTCTTAATTTTCTAATAGGTCTGGTATTAAAACACATGTTGTTCACATTTATTTTGCAGCTAGCAGCTAGCAGCAGTGCAGACGAGAAATGAGTGATGAGTGTCGATTCTTGTCGTCTCTCGATCCTCCTCCATCTGTCCGTCGTCCGATTTTGGTGGTCATACCAATCATGAAAAATGTTCGAATTTTGAATTGCCTGTGATTTTCAATGAAAAATACATACCTAGCAAGTTCAAAATACCTACTATTATTTACTTAAGATTATCAATACCCCTTCAAAGATTCTCTAACTATCTTTTGAATATATTCATACCCCCCTGAAAGTGACTGTTAATTTGATTTCCTTTCACAATTCCGTAGGATTCTAATGCTGATTCTAGATTCTTAGCCTCACTGATGCAAAAGGCTTGGATATCTCTGCGTGTAGTACTACTTTCTACCTCTTGAAGATATTCCAATTCTCTCATGATTGATTCTATGGAGTTGTCTTCTGCCAATCGTTTCTTCATGTGATAAGATAGGTCCCTTACATTACCAATTTCATCAGAGGTTTGAGATGCGATTGGAATGCTATGCTTCGTAGTCCTTAATACACCTAGAGATTCTAATAAGGTTTCAAGTGAGTTGATTTCTCTTTCGCATAAGATTTTGTCATCTCTATTGTTGCTATTTAAAGCTAAGTTCTCCAACCATTTAATTTCTCTCATGATGGAATCTATCGAGTCGTTTTCTGAAAGTCTATTCCTCATCTCACGTACTAGATGTCTTACATCATTGCGTGTATATGTGTGGTGCAAAGAATGAGACAATAAATCGTGCCTTCTGTTCTGGTCATATGCGGGTTGATCGTAATCCACATTCATCCTTACACTTTGGTTATAGCTTGGCAAATTCACTTCTTGCAACACTGATACAAGCTCTCTTACAACAGCATCTGTCTTTTCATATTGTTTACCAGCCCGTACCTCCGGTAGGTTCCTCAATCTATACTCAAAAGCATCTCTAAAACCTTTTACTTCTTGTGGATTCATTCCTTCATCTTCGTATGAATCTTTGCCCTTTGGGAACAATGAAGAGAACCATCCTTCGTTTCTGTTTTCTTTGGAGCAGGTGAGTGAGTCCATGAATCTTCTCGCAGCCCTCATGAAGGCTTCGTCATCATGTTTGAGGTCTGTGCCGTATATATAGACATTATTTCTTTCTCGAAAAGCAACTCTTTTACCATTATGGCCTTCTGGTGAACTTGAAGGTGCAGTCCGAAAATCAGATTTTGCATAGATAGACGATGGAGATGGAACTCTCTGTGCGAATGAAATTCGCTGATTTCCATATCCACCATTGTAGATATTGTTCCTATTCATTTTTTGTTGCTGGAGGAGATGATCTAATAATAATGTTTTCATATGTCATATCAAAGGGATTTCATTCAGATCAAATGCGTAATAAGATAGGAAGTTTGAAAGGTTGAAGGACGAAGAAAGTCTATCGCCGATTCTTTGAAAAAATTAGATTGTTGACATTTTCCATTCTGCAAGACTCGCTAATATATACGACTGAGCAATACAATATGTACGTACTTACTCCAGTTCGAACAATTTTACATAAGCCCCACAATTCTAAATTTGAGTTATAAAAGTTATGGCAAAAATATTTACTCCCAACTTTTATGAAACATGGAGACAATAAGATTACTTTAGAGGTAGAACATAGTTTACGTAATTGCAGTAAAAGCTTTTTCTCAAGCCATGGATCCTGGTAAAACTGCCATCTCATCTGTAGGTAGCTTCACCTCTATGTGATCAGATAAACCAGTTTTTGTACAGAAGGTCCCAATGTATGTTTCATAATCTGCGGTATGCCTTCCCATTTGGGCAATCACAAAAGGAGTAAAGAAAAATGAAATTATTTCATCATTGAAACCTAGGCAGAAATACTCATTGATGTTATATTCCTCTCTCAAGATACGACGGGTTCTGCTTGTGATCATGATAAAATATGCATAGAAACATAAATCTGCAACCATGACAGGAATTGAGCTGTACAGAAAGATAAGAAATTGGCTTTCAATATCAAGAGTGTAAGCTCTATAAACTAGAAAGAAAAATATACCATTCAAGAGAGTCAGAGCTACTGGTACTGCTCTGACAAAATTAAAGTTCACTCTTGATCGCATAGATGTCGTTCTAGTAGCTCTTTCATCTAGGTGCATTCTAGTCATGATTTGCGCGAGAGCCACTACAAGAAAATAAAGTGTTAGATGTTTTCTTCAACAAAGATTTTGAGGACATACAAATAAAAGAACTTACTATGAGGTGCAAAAATACTCATAAGTGCCATTGGATGCAAGATTCCGTTGGCAAAAATGTTGAAGAGATTGTCTCTCCATTGTTGAGATGGCGAGTTCATATCCACTAGACGCTTTGTACGCCCAGCAGGATCAAGAACTGACATAGATTCCAAGGACAGTACTGGACTCTTGAAAATTTCTCCCTTTCGGACTCCCCCTTTTGGCTATTCAAAATAGAAAAATAGTTTAGCAAATACAGTAGTAGCAAAATGATATAAAGATTGTACATGCACTTGACTTACAACATGAACCATGAATACTTCATCACCCATTCTAGCTTCAAACATAAAGTTCTCTGGAAGTGTAGCAGGTGCCTGTACACTCACAAGTTTTCGGTTGTGAAGTTCAGGACGCAACAATGACTTTTCTCGGAACAATCCGTATGCAGAAGCAACACTTTTGTCATCTACATCGTTTTCATCTTCAGTAACTTTTTCACCCAGAATTACTGTCTCACTTTTCTTTGGAGATTTCTCCATTGCATCAATGATCATATCATACACATCACTCCCGCCCTCGCTTCCGTAGGGGCTGGGAAGTGGATCCGTCATGCTAGTCATGCTCGTTGAATTCTTCTTCAGATTATTTGAATCCCATACAATATGATCAGTAAGATCTTGCTGATGCGTATCATTTTCTTTTGTTCTAAACACTGATTCGTTGACATCCATAGGCCTGCTGCTCTCATCATCCCCACGAAACTCAGCACCATTATTCATTTCTAAAAGAGCTTCCATTTCACTTCCAAAAACATCATAGCATCTTCTGATAACACCACAAAGGTGACTCTCTCCTGCTATGGCTTGCTTTGGTATACATTTCATACGAAGATCTAAAGATTCGTAAAATTGCTGCATCTGTGCAGGGGTCAACAGTTTGGGAAGAGCTAAGGTGGTAGCAATCGATCTTTGGCGCTCGTTTAAGTTGGAGTCCTCATCGCCAACTTGAGCCAAGATTTTGGAAGCTAGGATTAAGAACTCACGGTCATTTGTAATATAATCTGGAAACATTTCCGAGGGTTCATCCCTTTGCTTTTCATTTACGATTGGGGACTGTGGAGGTTGATATCCAACATTTTGATGCTGTACATCTTTTCCATTTCTACCATAAACAGACTGCGAAGAACTTGGATCATTGAATAGATTGTATCTGTCGTTTGTGTCGACGCTCAAATTACGGTGGACGCGCATCTTTCTTGTGATTGAGTTTCAGCAGTGGTATCGGCTTGTGCAGAACCAATTACTTTCAAGAATACAAGAAACAAAGATAATAGTTGTGCAAAGAACAAATTTGTTTTGAACGTTGCTCGTCTTATGCGGACGTTGAACGTGAAAAATCTGTGCCATTGACCAGAGGGGCTCTTGTATCGACAAATTACCTTGTATATTCGGTTCATGAACAACTCTTGCCGTGTCTAGTGTCATAGAAGTTTGATACTTAAGCCCTTTTCTCGAAAATATGTCGTATCCCGTGATTAATCCTGTGCCCCTGCAGACAGAAGAAAATATTATGCATCGCCAAAATTTTAGTTCGCATTACCGTACTCACTTCAATGAAATCAAAAGAAGTCAACAAGTAATACATTTCTTCCAATAGAACTCTTTTACAACTAATTTATTCTGGAGATGGAAAGAATAAGAAATAGAAAATCAAAATCTCTTCGGGAGCCTCTCTTCAGTGCGCCTCTTGGTTCGCCTGAACGCAATGATCCAGCGTTTGATGAAGATCTTGCTGAAATTATCAAAGCCAAACCAGCATACTTTCCTCCCTATCGCTATGAAAGAGATGAAATTGTGAAGAATATCTATCGTAGTAATGACGAGGCTTATCTAGCATTAGCAAAGCAATTGCTTCGGGAACTAGAGTATTGCAAAAACACATATCAAGCACATCAAGTGCTCATGAATAACTTGACACCGACTCAAAGAAAATTCTTTGCTGATGCTCATATGGAAAGGATGAAAAATGTCACAGAAATTCCTCATATTCATGAAGCTCCCATTACATCATTGATCAGAGAAATTGACGTGGAATTCGGTATGGTTTTGTTAGAATACTATGCCTCGATTGACGGCTCTCTACTTGATACTCAAATTCGCTCTCTGAATAAATTGAACCAAAAACATTATACAGAAGTAGAAGAAGAGGCGATGCGTGATCAAACTGATAGTGGCAATGAAAGAAATGGTGTAGCTGAAACACCTTGTGTATCAAATGTATCTAAAGATGAAACTCCTTTCCTTGATGAAAAGCACGACAGCAATGATATAAAGCAAGAAGACAATGGCAACAGTCGCGTTCCTTCAAGTAAAGAAAATGACGCTACAAAAGATGAAGAGAATCATGAAGTAACTCAAGATATGTCTACCTTGACAGCAAATGATAGTAATTTATCTGGGTCAACAACGAAGCAAGCCTCCCGATCAAAATTGCGGCAAGAGCTTTTGAAAGAAATTCTACAAGTTACGGATCTTATTCGCAGAGAGTCAGATGAAATTCAAAGGTCAATTTACACGAAACATTTGGATAATCTTCGAAGAAGATTCAACAAAAATGTCGAGGCTTATAAAAGCCAGGAAGTCGCTTCTGATGCAGAATCTGCTCGTCAATTAGAAAGTCGCTCATATGAGTACACGGATAATGTGCAACTTTTGCATTCTCAAGACAGAGTACATACGGATGTCTCTCTACTGAAATATAAAGATATACCAAGTGATGTTGTTCAATCAAATAGTCGTGCAAAAAGCAGTATGGAAGATGTCGATGACAAGACTTGGAGTGAGGAAGAATCAAGGATTGAAAATGAAGTGGAAGATGTGCAAGTGGAAAGTTCAGTGAATCATGAAAGTGATAAAGTTCAATTTATCAAAATTGTGGCACCATTTGATATGCCTGAGGGTTATGTATTTGATGCACAATATCGACGAAAAAGATTCCTTGCTAAATGTCCCAAAGGTGGGGTGAGGAAGGGAGAAAAGTTCAAGACGCCCGTTTTAAATCCAAGTGGAGCAACTCCACAAATTGTATTGTATGAATCCATGCTAGACGATATGGAGAAAGGAATTCCAAGAGGTCGATGGAGAGATGGTTTTTTCAAATGTTTTCATGATCCTCTATGTGCCATGGCTTTCTTTTGTCCGCAAGGTAAGTTAATCAAGTTGATCTATAATAACTTTTGAATCCATAGATGATACATAACAACTCACAAACGAATAATGACCTCACGCCATCAACAAGTTGCTCTATCTCAAGTACGATCTAGAATATTCTTTTTCAAGACAGGAAGGGTTTTATCTCCGAACGGAGCTAGATTTTTGTTCTTTTTTTCACTCGCTGTTTTGAGTGTCAATGCTTGGACAATCGTCGCATTACTCTTCATCGTAAAACAGCCAAACTTAATGCTCAACCTTATCTGCACCATTCCTCTTGGTCTCTTGGATCTATTTTTGATCTTTTCGTATGTATCCCATGCTATAAGAGCACGGAAAGAAATAATGGAGCATTTTGACATTCCTTACCAAAATGATGAAATTATCTCGGATGAAAGAATGAACCAAGACACAAATCCATCTCTGAAGCAAAAGTTTGCAGATTCTTGTAAAGCTATCTTCTGCTCTTGTTGCAGCATTAGTCAAATGGGAAGGTAAGCATGTTATATATAATAAGATTGTGTCTGCATTCACTTGCATGGTAGCTAGATCTGTTTAACATTGTAATCCTTTTACAGACATACTGCAGACTATGAAACTTATAGAGAGAGATGGTTCTCGAGCACTGGATTGTCCCCACAAGCCGAAAATCTAGTCCCTAGACAAATAATTAGCAATCAAATAGCCCAACATGAAAGTTCTCATGATAGGGAGAGTAGAAATGATGGTGTTTCGATCATGAGTATTTAGTCCCATGATAACATTTAAAAAATACATGTGATTGAAAGATAGTAATTAATAAAGTAATTGATTCATTGAAAACTGACCAAGTATATCTGTATGTTCTCTGCATTCCCTACTTGGCTTGTGCAAGTATATTGTTTTATTTAAACCTGCCCATACTAAAAGTTAGGGTACCTAATTTTAAATCCCTTACAATAAGTAGACAAGAGCTCGTGTGAGTTTCTCTGCTTTTATGTTTGACTGGATGTTTATATAATTGCCAGGTTTCCTGAAGTTGGGAAAGCTTGAAATTGAAGCTCAAAAATTGAAACTCATTCGTGCCTTTATACACGAATGAAAGAGATTTAAGCCCTTTTTGAGTCGTGAAAGAATTCTTTCTTTATGATACCGACTTTGATCCAATAAATAAGTTCATCGCAGCTCACATAGTTTGAAAATCCATCCCAAGCGTAGTTGATAACGAACATTCCAAATTACTTAATTGCAGAAAAAACATAGAAAGCAACATGGAAGATTTCGTAGTATATTTTGACCCAGCGCTATTGAGAGCAGATGGTACCAGGGCTGAGGTTCCTATCACAAACGCTGATTTGCCTCTGGAATATGAATACAGCGATGACGAGAACGATGATGAAGCAACTTTTATTTCCAATTCTTCCTTATCTGTGGCTGAAGATGATATCAAAACATCTCCTAAAGCAACTTCAGGTAGAGCTCCAGTTCTTCCTCTTTCTCCACAAAGGAAACTCATTATTGATGAATTTGAAAGTCCGTCAACTTCTAGTGAAAACGATGCTTACATAAGCTTCAAACGTCCAATTACTCCAAGCCGAACTCCACCTAAGAATCCACCTCTATCAACAATTGAGGATGAAGCCAATTTCAGTCCTGAGACTGCTTCCTCAGAAAAGTCATCTTCGCTTCTACAAACCTTTACTTCTTCTCTATGGTCAACTACTGCAGCCCCAGATAAAGACAGTACCAACACCAAAGCCGCGACAAATCTTCATTCTGAAGCAAAGGTAGAAAAGATTAAGCTTCAGGACGAACTTCAGAAAGGAAATATTCAATTTACAATTGAAAAATGTTTGATGGAAGATTGGTTGTATAAACTAGGGTCTGGTAAAGATATGTTTCGATCAAAGTCTTGGAAAGCAAGATGGTGTCGATTAGTGCTTGCTAATGTCGAACATGAAGAATACCAAGACATCCCTGTACCTCTTCTTCTTGTGAGTTGGCACAGCTCTGTATCCAAACCTTCAACAATCCTAGTCCTTGAACAAAAGAATGCAAGTGCTGTGAATGCGGCACCCTTGGTAAATGGGCAGATTCTAGGTCAATGCAACGACAGTGATCCTACATATCAATACAGATTTGATATTGCATTTAATGAAAAGGTAGATGAAGATGATTCCTCTGGCAGTAGTGATGTAAGAACGTTCGCTGTAAAGACCTCGGAGCAAAGGGATGATTGGGTGTATGAACTAAATGACGTTATTTTTCACTACGATGCCAAGAGAGAGGAGAGACAAAAACGCATCTTGACTTCCAAAAACTACCTTCCTTTACCTCCAACTATCCCAAGAAGATTTAGTTCCTCAAACATTCACAAGATATCTGACAGCAAAAAACCTTTTGGAATCAATGAAGGCAGAAATATTGGCTTGAGGCAAGAAAGTCTCTTGGAAGGTCTTGACTTGGTCCAATAAACTAGGAAATACGTAGTAGACAATTCACATCCTCTGGTATCTATATTATTACTCGAGTATATACATATATATGATAAATATTAAAACATGCATAGATAATAAAAATAAGGCATACCCATTCTTTCAAAATATTTCTAACGTTATACTACACTCAAATCATTTCATCCTACAGTTTCTCAAATTCTATCTAACGAAGGTCCTCCACGGCAGACAAATCAGACACAAGTTCAGGTACAGCCATATGTTCTTCAGCACCATCAAAATCAGGCAAAGAATCCTCGTCTGGAAATTCTGCATTGAAATCTGGCAAAGAATCCTCGTCTGGAAATTCAATGTTTTCAGAGTTATTGTCTGTAGTTGTAGTGATGGTATCCTCTTTCTCCACAACATCTACAGTCTCTGCTTTTGTCTTGATGAAATCTTGGTCGGTATTCTTTTGTTTCTCCTCGTTGGATGTCACAGCAGTTACTGGTACAGCATCCGCATCTACCTTTGGCTCATTCAGAACTTGTACCAACTGTGGCATTCTCATGGAACATGGACGCATAAAATGATCTTCTACAGAAGGACTTTCACCAATCACAGCATCCAAGACACGATTCATGTGATTAAAATCTCTCATCATTTCCTGTTCCATAACATTCATCATGTTCATCATGGACTGAATGGATGAATTCATGTCATGTTCAAAAAGAGATTCAAAAGACATGTTCATATTGTGTGAATTCATGAGTTGCTGTGATGGAGACATCATATCCAACATTCTTGGTGAAGAAGGAGTAGATTTTGTCACCACTACAACTACTGGTGAAGAACGCAAGTAGCGAGGACCTGGTGACTGTACAATGTTTTCCCGTTGTTGCATCATCTTTTGCATCCGAGATTCTTCATGAGCTGAATATGGATATTGAGTATGATATTGAACAAGGTTCTTGTGTTGCTTATGATGATGATGACTATGATGATGTGGTTGAGTAGAAACAACAATAATGACAAGGGTGACAATCACCAACAAGAGACCAATCAAGACCTTGAGTTTCCCGTTTCTAGATCTGACTCTAGACATGAACCCCTCGTCACTGGAGCTATTGTTGGAATTCTCCATCGCCCCCAGCGGGATGGCGGTGTACACTTGCATGATGTGTAGTGTAGAGTTGTAGTTTAGTTTCTCTGCTTGGAGAGAATGGACAGAGAAATTAGGGAAAGGTTGTGATTGAATTAAGAATTTCTTTCGCTCTCTTGTGCTCTGCTGCATGCTGCTAGCTGCTGTCAGACATTCATATTTGGCTAGCCAATAGAATCTCATCCATGGCTAGATATATTTTTGAGAAATTTAATGGGACTGAATCCTTATTTCAAAATAGGTAACGTTGATCGTTTTTCTTGAAACGAAAGAACAAACAACAGCATCTCTATTGAACCCAACGACTGAAGCAGTTGATCACCTACTAAGAATCTCGCCGGAACCTTATCCATCATTGCACTAACTCAAACCTCAAACTATACACCATGGACGACATGGACTCACCAGCTGTGACCAAGTCGTCGAAGCGAAGGCTTTCTAGCAGAGTCCTTCAGCATCGAGTTCAGCCAACAGTTACAATGGAAGTTGATAAAGAATCTTCTTCAGAAGCTGCATACCTTAATATGAAACCTCTAAGAGAACTTGATAAAAACTTTGACATTGATTTGGCTTCCTGGTAAGTCATGCTGCTTCATGTTAAAGCTTTCTTTTCTCATGGATAGTAAATCAATGGTTGCTAATATCTTCTTCTTCTTCTCATTCCTTCTCTTAGTCTTGAAGAATATTTGACAGAATTGACAATGGCCAATGTAAACCCAAGCAACATTGATCCAAATGCTATGCAACTCATTCAAGATTCCAAAAGTACAGCTACGAATTTTACAAATGCAGCCATTCTATTGCAAAACTCTTCCTCGGTATATTCTCGTAAAGTGGAGTATCTGCATACACTAGTCTATCAGGCGCTTGAACGCCTTTCCACCAATCATCAAAAGGCACAAGAAAAAAAGAAAAATGTTGATCCTGACGTTTATGAATTTCAAGGATTTGATCCTGATTGGAACTTTTTGGTGTTTGAAGAAGATACCCTTCCTGTAGATTTACAAGGGAATACCATTGACTTACCATCTCACATGGCTGAAACGGTCGAGGAAGAAGATAATCACTTGGTGGGATATTCACAGCATGCACAGGGAGGAATTCATTCTCCACTTTATAAATCTCCAAATCAAACGAGACTTTCACTCGGGGGACTGGATACTACCAACATGAATGATACTTTGCAGTCTGTTGTAAAGGATCGTAAAAGTATTCAGTCTCATTTAGGACAACAGCTGATTCGATCAATCATGGAAGGAAGTCAAGGGGTGGCTTCTTCTATGGGGATGGACAATGCACCAATGGAAGGACAGGCTGTTTTGAGATTGATGTCTGGTGTTTGCGATGTAAATGAATCATCTGGTGCACTCTTGATTCCAGGTACTGGTATTCAATACGACGATCATAATGGAAGAGACGATGGTCGTCATGCTGACTTGGGTCTTACCTTTCAGCAAGATCATACTGTTGAGGAAAGTATTGAAAATCGTGCAATCTCATTTGATCAGGGAATGGACGATGGTGTGAATGATGATGATTACAGTCATGACAATGAAGGTGGTGGAGGCTTTGAACTACATTCACCTGCTGCCAACATGTCTACTGACAATGTACAAGAAAATGTACTTCATGCTGCTGGAAATAATGTCAACAATGAAAAGGCAAATGTCATTCATGAAAAGCCAAATGTCATTCATGAAAAGCCAAAGTATGATCCATGGAATTTATTGGATCCTCATGATACTTCTTTTTCGAAATCAAGACCCCTCAAAGCTTCCATTACTTGTCGTCTACCAGAAGGTGTTGACAAGCCTCCTTCATCAGCTGTTCTTGGAACGAAAACAAAAAAGTTCCCAAGAGAAAGGAAGCGACAACTCTCGGTCGACGAAGACCAGTCGGTTGAAATTGAAGATGGAAAAATGGTTCCAATGCCATTGGATCAACTTGCCTATGGTGAAGAATTCTTATATGTGAAGAAGGCTCAGATTCAACGAGTCAATGCTGAGAAAAGGAGACTACGTAAACTTGAACAGGAGGCAAGAACTAAAAATGATGAATATGCATCTTCGACACAAGCCATCAAAGCCAGTGAGGAATTTGATAACATGTACAATGATGACTACGATGAGGACAACGATGAAGGGGTTGGTTTCGACTTTGCAGGTGATGATGATAATGACTCGGTTGATAGAGAAAGAGATGTATTTGAGAACGTTTTTCAAAATGATGATCAAATTCAAAACAGTGATGGGAAAACTTTTGAAGAGTTGTGTAGATTGCACCTCAAAGAATTTGCCAAGGGGGCTGAGCAATTTGCTGTTGAGACGCAGCTTTCCAAACGTGTTTCAAATTGGCAAAACAACCTCGAGAAGGTCTTGGCTGAAGAAGAAGATAGACCAGAATTTAATATCCAAACTTATGGTAGTCGCATAATTCAAAATGCAGAAACTTGTATTAGGCAGCAAAAGAAGAGAGGCTTTCAAAGAATGTCCAGTGGTGGTAACGATGAAGAGGAGAATTTGGTACGTATACTATACATAATCTTTTCAAAAGAGCAAGATGTACAGACACTTTCTTACCCTCTGTAATTATAACATTTCATTTTTCTAGCCCACAGACACAATCGAGTTCGTCTCAATCACCAAGGATAAGGATCCATATGAAGTATCTCGCATGTTCCTTGCTTCTCTCATGCTCTGTAACAGCGAAAATATTAAGTTTGCACAAACTCGTAAGGGGAAAGCAGAACCACGCGCTGGTGATGATATTAATGACGCTGCAGCTATTTCGAAACCAGAAAATTTGTACATGACCGTTTTGAACAATGAGATAAATTCGCCAATGGAGAGCTATTTAGCTCCTTCAGTTGTCAGTCCGCAAGCAGCAACATAGAGTCCAACACCAGTATGTAGTATTTGTAAGCATAAATTTATAATGGGAAACAGTTTATGAATAAAAAAGTAGCAAATGCTTTAGTGATGATTTCAAGTTTTTCTGGTTCAGTTGAGATACAAAGAGTGCTTTGGTTGAACAAAGGTTGAATTGCTCTTCAATCCGCATTCTCAATGTTCAAT
Organism: Chaetoceros tenuissimus; assembly: GCA_021927905.1. Classification (NCBI taxonomy): domain Eukaryota; phylum Bacillariophyta; class Thalassiosirophyceae; order Chaetocerotales; family Chaetocerotaceae; genus Chaetoceros; species Chaetoceros tenuissimus. The sequence goes on along the minus strand of BLLK01000027.1, from coordinate 706,227 downwards.
TAGGTCCATAAAATTAGTAGGTCACAATGAAGGAAAAGGGAGAAGCCCATTTGAGAAAGCGCTCTACTCGTACATTTCGTAAAAAGAATCTTTCCTTTTTGGAGTAGAAATCCTTGGCCATGGAACGCTCTTTACTAGTTCCTACAACTAGTATGCAATATGGCTTTGGACTAAGTGCTGGGACTTCATTTTTAGAATATATGAACACCAGGTACGATACCTGCAACGATGTTTCTAAAAAAGTCGCGGGAGAGTGTTGAACTTTGTGTGATGAACAAAGAACATTTAGAAGCTGCATTGTACACATTTCTACTTATTTGTTCGAAGAGGAGTATTTGACACTGCTTTTTATTGTGATGCAAATTATCTCTGGTAGATCCACAAACTTCAAGATTATATTTAAGATTCACGTTCCAAATATTACGAGGTGTTCGAAGATATAGAGACATCATTACCGAAACATGGTTCTAATGATTATGTAACATGTCATCGTAAGGAGAAAACGTTTCCCAGAGAGTACAATCAAACTGTATTATTTAGAATTTTCTTCTTCCTTTTATCTTTCTTCGTAGAGGTTCAGTTCGAGCATGCTTCGGCATAAAGCAATGTTTCACTTCAAATAACAGAATGATGCATCTATAGAAGCATAGACCTGTCCTGATTGATGAAGTATTGATTGGTTCGCATTTTGCCGATGGACACAAACATGGGATAAAGAAATAGATGTCTTGAACTCGTTACCGAAGACCTCGAAAAGCAATGGGAGATTGGTGTGACTAGATATGTTACTTGAAATATCCAATGAAATACGCAATTAATTTCACCCGAACCTCGATAGAACGATACAGTACATGAAGTTGATAACACAGTGTCACTTCATTAACAATGAAAGTTCATAGAATTGCTTCATGGACATTTTGGAATACAAAAGATACTGAAATCATCATTACTTAAGAAAAGAGCATCCCACATCAATATCCTACAGTTTGCGATGGCGTAAGTGCTATGATCATTTCAGTGTCTCTTTCTCTCTCCGAACAAACGACAATATTTCGAGGTGGTCGACTCATACTCAGATATATACTACCTCGTGACGTAATCTCTACACTTCTATTGAAACCGGAAAGAAGATCCATCGAATAAATTTGTGAATATCATCGACAATGAAAGATCGCGGACAAAAATGTTACGCCACCTCTTCTGATCCTTTTCCATGATAGTATTACCGGTATGGGAACAGGTGAGGCAAAACTTTATAACCTTTGCTGGAGGGTTGGGGAATGTGTTATCCATCCACCGAATAAAGAAGTGGTATCCCTTTGACGAATGCAAAAACAAGTCTCTGGCTTTTAGTGTGTTACATGCTTTACATAATTATATATCTAATTCTATTTGTTATCAATTATGCATACTTTATTTGCTCTGTTCTTTCCTTCAGGGACGATGTTACTGTAAAAACACCAACAATAGAAGAGGATGAGGTAAAATGATAACCTCATCGAAGATGAACGAATTATGGAACCTTTAGAAGAAGATTAATGCTCTACTGTTAGGAATGTAGATAGAAGGGCCTGTTCTACTTCCAATTCCGAATGAAATCAACATGAATAGCACAAGTTATGACGAGCAATGTGTGGATTTTGATTTGTAAATGTGGTTTCCAAAAATGTTGTATCGCGAATTCCCCCTTGTATTTCAGTAATCTTTACAAATAGGATCTTAGATTTGCAATGTTTCTTCCATGATGAACAAGTTGATAGTTGATGCTGTAGGTATTGCCTTTCCCATAAGTTTGCCAAGTTGCACTTCTTGCTTCGAAAGAAATTGAATGCAAAGCATTCAGAGCAAGTTGCAAAGTAATGAAAGGGTGGCTGGATGCCACTATTAAAGTTTCCAAAGATTAACATAATACAGTAACATTAGATTGTCGTAACAAGCATGCGATGGATGGATTCATGTGAACTGAGGTATGTTAATTAGATTTGTAATGGAAATTTTCCTAGGTAGACCTCCTTCTAGTCACGGGTACATATCCTCTTTCATTTTGAATAGAGCCTATTGTGGTTCGAAATCTTTTCTCGAAGACGAGCCTCCTGGTGTATGCCATTGGTATGACCAAGTCGACAAGGAGCGATTAGCTTCATGAAAAAGAAGAGAGAGGAAAGATTTTGTTTCTCTTCCATCACAAGTCGACTTCTTTGTTAGAAGTGATTTTTCATATGGAGATTGGTAATGGTTGTGTTAATATCAGGTATATATATATATTTACTTTGCATATAGAATGCATCTATAAATGACTCTTTTACCTCCAGCATAGTACTATGACCAAAACATGCAGGAGCTTGATGACCTCCCCATCTTCTTTCGAACGGATTCTCTTCCTTCGGTTTTCAATGGATAAGTAACGCTATGCCCACCAGTGTGCTGCAAATGCGATAAAGGAAGTGTAGAAATATAAAGCTTGTAGAAGGGCAAAGACTGTGATATCCACAGGGACGCTCAGCTAAATCTATTCTATATGAATATGGGTATGTTCAGTTTAAGAGGAGGAGTAAGGTCTTGGAGTAAGTCCAATCAACGTAGTCTCCAAGAACCGGGTTAATCCAAAATGACCGAAGAATCAGATACAATCATTGTCGAAGGTACATTATGTATAATCTTCCGGAACAAATTGACAACTGCGAAGGGAAAGCAAGTGGCATATTGTTGAGACAATGTACGTATTTCTTCCGAGGCATAACTCACGAAGCACCGTCATATAGAGTTCTTGAGTAGCAATAGCAAAAAAACCAAAGTTTTCCAATCTACATATCATCATAGCTTAAACGTAGTCAAAAGCTGTTTATGCAACAAAAGTTGGACCTGGATACAGGATAAACAAGACGAGCTCTATCCTATTTCAAGATGAGCTCTATCCTATTTCAACTGTTGACCACTACTTACTTCTTGGGTAAATTACATCTTGTATGGTACAAGAAAGAGATTTTGCTTGGACGCAACTCATATAAAACACCTACCATAGTTTTCAGGGACTTGATTGCTGTTCAGTCCAGACAAGTTTGAGGAGAGAAAGTTTTCAGTGATCCAAAAAAGGCATGTCTATACTTTCGTATGAGTACATCTTCAATGTACAAGATAGTTCGACGAAACATCAATCCATAATCGAAATTTACTCTTATCAATTAATAGGCGTAACTCAAGGGGCCAAAGCAAACATACCATGCATGTCATTAAAATGCATTGGACAAGGAGTTACCATATCAGCATTAGATTGAAACTTTATTCAAGAGAAAATTAAATTAAAGCAAGAGGTTTTCACTTCAACTAAGTAAACATTACCTTGAAGAAAACATTACTTGAGAGGAGCTGAGGTAAAGATTATGGAACTATTGCATACATAGTTTTAGAGACCATAACTTTGCAAAGGAAACCACCGCACGAAGGTTTGTTATCTTTTTATTTGTATGTCCTTTGGAAAAGGCTTCATTGTGATAAGAATTTGTTTGATTGAAGAGGTAACATACGTTAGCGAACTTTAAATAAGTGGATAATGTAACCCGAGGTCTTTTTATATATGCGTACAAAAAGTTTTTCATATATTCAAGAGTTTCCACACTCAATACTAAATTATATGATCCCCAAATCATCAGACTAATGTTCGAAATATGTTCGGAACAAAATCATTTTCAAAAGTAAATCCAGAGGATAATTCTATTTACTACGGGGTTGATCTATTCAAACCTTGATTTCAGAAAGCACTACTATGACCATTACACATCTAGATTACCAAGTCTACATTTCACGACGCATCATGAAAACTTGTCATCTGTTTACTATGAGTATTTCAGATGTTGAAAATTGACAATTGAACCTTGAAACAAGTAATCAAAATGAGCAAATGGAAAAGATAGCAAATGTGATCGAGATTAAACTATAGCGCCGATAATATGAAATTCATCTCGGCGTCACAACGAACTCGTTGAAAAAATGACACAACTACGCTTGGCTACAAGAGTGCCAGCGCGCGCACCTCAAAATCCACCCTCATTTTTGCTCAACCACACAACACCACTATCTGTATCAGTCTTCATCACCACCATAAAACACAAAAAGATAAATCATGCCTAATGTTCACAACCATAGTAAAAAATTCATTCATACGAATAATGTATAGCAGAAATAAATTCCAAGCCAAAACATTCCGTTAAGTATCATCTGGCTAGTCTAGCTAGATCATCTATTCCATTCTTTTATTCGTGTAAAGCCTTCTGTCAGACATATTCATGCGGGAATCCGACCCTGAACGGAAAAATTCAAATTTATTTTGTCTCCCCCGCCATTTAAACGAAGTTTTTGCCCGCTCCAACAGCCTCTCAACCATCAAACAAACATTCCTATCCCCATTGTTACTGCATAAAGCCACCTCACTACTTTACCTGCACTACACTTTTCAAGTGCATTCATAATCATGAAGTTTGGCAATCTTAAATTTGTTTGCCTCGCTGCAGCTTTGTCTGCAGTAGCAGCGAAGGAGACTGTAACACAGACCGTTTCACTCTATGATGAGGAAACTAACACCAATGTAGAAAGCGTCGTTGCAGCAGCTATTGATGAACAAGTACAGAGTCAAAAGAGATACTTGAGATCAAAGACCTCAAAGAGCACAGATAGCACCAAGTACGTTTCCAAGGGATATGCATACGAATTTGATGGATCATCCAGCGGAAAGGGAGGGTACAGTTATGACTTGGACTCATCTTCCTCCAAAGGAAGTTCATCTTCCAAGGGAAGCTCATCTTCAAAGGGAAGCTCATCTGGATCCTCTAGTGGAAGCAAAGGAAAGGGATCTAGCAGTGACTCTTCTTCTAGCAAGGGAGGAAAATCAGGAAAGGGTTCTAAATCTGGAAAGTCTGGAAAATCTGGTAAAGGAAAGGGCGGAAAGAGTTCGAAATCTGGAAAATCAGGAAAGAGTTCCGATTCTTCATCTTCTTCAAGCAAGGGATCAAAGGGATATTCCGGATCTAGTTCATCAAGGGATCCAAGGGATATTCCGGATCAGGTTCCTCTAAGGGATCCAAGGGAGGATATTCCGGATCAAGCTCCGTAAGCAAGGGATCAAAGGGATATTCTGGATCTAGTTCCTCTAAGGGATCAAGCTCCGGATCTAGCTCCAAGGGAAGCAAGTCAGGAAAATCCAGCTCCGGATCCAAGGGATCTAGTTCTTCTAAGGGATCCAGCTCCGGATCCAAGGGATCTAGTTCTTCTAAGGGATCCAGCTCCGGATCCAAGGGATCTAGTTCCTCTAAGGGATCCAGCTCCGGATCTAGCTCCAAGGGAAGCAAGTCAGGAAAATCCAGCTCCGGATCCAAGGGATCTAGTTCCTCTAAGGGATCCAGCTCCGGATCCAAGGGATCTAGTTCTTCTAAGGGATCCAGCTCCGGATCCAAGGGATCTAGTTCTTCTAAGGGATCAAGCTCTGGATCCAAGAGATATTCTGGATCATCTCCAAGTAAGGGATCTTCTGGATCTAAGGGAGGAGGATACTCTGGATCGTCTCCAACCAAGGGTTATTCCGCATCTTCTCCTAGTAAAGGCAAGAAATACTCTCGTTAAGGGATTTGTTAGAAAATAGCATCACGCTAGTGACAAAAATGAAGAGGGCCATTTGGCTGTTACCTCTACTTTCAAGTTGTGCTGTTGCTTCAAGGTGCACAATTTTTTGATAAGTTACACTATCTCTGTGAAAATATCAGTGTGTAACTATGTTTTATCTTAAATATAAAAAGGAAATAATATGAACTTCGATGAATGTATATTAGCATTTTCTTAAGCTTAAGATGGAAGTAACGACGCATGTTTACTCGGAAGATAACTTTTGGTGCGACTCATTTTGAATTTCGTATAGAATAAGAATCCAGAAATTGAAACTAAAATACCGTGCCATGATTTTATCGAAACAGAAAATACAATAGATGTGACAACGATTGCAAAGAGTCGTCTAATACAATTGAGCACTGCATGATATACAACCGAAATTCTTGTCAATATATAGCTCGACGCGAGGTTGTAGTGTGTAAACGCGAAGCTGTTTGCCAATAGAAGAATAAGGAATCTGTCCAGTTCTAATTCATCCAATGCGCCAACTGCACGCTTTGGATGCCATATTTCGAGCAACGTTGGTAGATCTAAAACAAGAACTGGAATCAGTATTACCATGAGTCCAATTTGATGTACTCTATATTGTAGGTTCAAATCATTGACGACAGACTTGCTTCCATTAGGAGTTGCTCTCAACAATTTTTGATATAGTCCTCGAAAGGAGAAGCATAAGTTCGCACATAGGACTATCCCGCTGGATATAATTGACTGCATCAATATGGAGTTATTTCCATCATTTTCCATGATTTCATCTGGCAGTTCTGATTCTTTACCATTTCCTAGTGTAGACATGACAGCACCTACACATATCCCCAACAAACTAATGACTTCTTTCATACTTATGGTTTCAATGCCCCACCACACTGCGAGAAATGCACTCGAAATCGGCTCAGATGCTTTTATTGTCTCAACAAAGCTTGCATCTGCACCAGAGAATGACAAATTAGTAAACCAAAACCCTAACAAGAAGAATATCGATGTAAGGGATAGATAGTGATAACCCCCGTTGGCATTGGTCTTTGAAGAACGTTTAAAGAATAAACCAAATTTGATGGGATGTGGCGAACGAGACTTTTGTGTCAAAATCCATATTCTTAAGAATATGAACCCAAGAAATATCTGTATAGCAGTCAATGACAATGGTGTTATTCCTATGTAATCATATTCACTCAATAACATTTTTGTCGTACTGATTGACAACACTCCCAATAGATACCAAAGTGCAACTGCAATGATTATCTCAACCCAGAATAGATTATATGATCCATTCTTCTTCTTCACAACTTTTCCCTTTGCATCTCTTTTTACCTCGTTTTCCGAGTATGTTTCAGGTTTCACATCTTTTGTTTCATCCTGTTTGACAGGTACATGATGCGATTGGACGGGTTGAGACGAAGATGTCGGCATTGTTGCTCTCCTTCGTGTAGGTGCTTGTTGTTGAATATTTGTGGATGGGTTCACATTTTCAACTTGCTCTTTGTTTTCAATAGAATTGTTATTTATTGACGGTTGAGATGATGTATTGTAAAAGCTATGTGTGTTGTACGAAGAAGTATACGACGAGTATGAATTTGAATGTGAGTACGAGTATGATGATGTTCTGCTGCTTGTTGGTTTCTGATCACTTTTTTTGTGCGAGCGATGAAGCACATTCTGGGAACTGTCCATTTGAGTATTGAGATAGACAGTAACTGGTAATTCAATAAATTGCTGTCTCAATCTCAAAAAAGAAATTATCTCTTTTTAGAAAAAGGGTTGTTTGTTTTGTGCTGTTTTTCACGTCTGTAATCTCTGCTTGCAGCTTGTCGTCATTGTGCCCCAAGAAAGGTATCTTACCAGTAAAAGACGTTTCAGAAAGTAGCAAGGTGGATAGACATATAAATACCTCGACTTCTCCGTCCGTCCTCGGCCGGCTGTGGTACTGTAACACAATAAGTGCGTCAGTGGAGTTGAAGTCAAAAGGCCTAAAAGGGAGGGAGTCGTGATGTAAAAAGACATTAGTTTTGTAGTTTCGGAGCGCGTAGAAGTCATTTTCAAATTTTAGTGGTTTGGTTTGGAAGATATGGTATGTATTCCAATCTTCTAAATCCTCACCTTTTCGTCATTTCTATAAAAAGGGCGAACTCTATCAACGTAGCAGTCTCTTGAGAAGCTATTGAAAATGCAAAAATGAACGAGCAGGCTTGTACACTTATAAAACAAACATCTAATGGATCTAATACACAAGAACAATCAAGTGGAAGTCATCCACAAGTAGAGGTATCTGCGCATGAATTGCAGATTGCCATTCTCAACGAAGGACATACCATACCGCTTGACGTTGTGTTATCACACTTTGAAAAAGCAGATGTTGACAATTCTGGATCACTCACCCATGATGAACTAGATGTTTATCTGAACAAAGTTGCTTCCAGCTATTGGTTGCAAGAGATAATGCATAACTTGATCAGAGATTCCCACTTTTGGAAGGGAGTTGGATACACTATTGCTGGTGCATTGCTATGTACTGGATCTTTCCACGGAGATCTGACTAAAATGGAAGACAAGAGCATTTCATTGACCTCTAGTTTAATCTATGCACTCATTAGTTGCTACTTTGTATTCACCTTTCCACTTCACAAATTCAAGGAAGAAAGATCTTACGAGGAGAAGCTAGATGAGTTGCACGACGCCATCATTCAACATGCGATACAATTTTGCGACAATCCTTCAAAGAAACAAAACTCCTGCAAAAGTTTAGTTTCTAGTGATGACTTGGAGGAAGATAATATTGTTGAATATGTATTGACACTGCTACAATCAAGAGAAAGTGGACATATTATTGACAACGACTTAATTGAGAAAGAGCTTACAGAAAGACTCACTAATTTCAAAGAGAAGACCATCTTCAAATATAGAAGTATCCGAGGAGGTTCCTCTCGCTCTCTCTACGCACAGCGCGGCGATAGAGTATCTTCCAAGCCAAATGCGAAGAAAGCTCTCAGTTGCAAACTTGTAGAGTACATTGCAGAAGAAGTTTTTGGCGAAAAATACATTCTTACTGAACGTGATGTAGAGCTATGGATTTTACGTGAGATTAAAGGGTCCGCGTCATCGAAATTTATCAAGAAGGCATTTGTTTCCCTTGATGTAGTCAATGATCATGTCATTTCGTTGGAAGAGGCTCATTCCTTTGTTACATCCTTATCATTGCAACAACGTAAAAAGCATTCTTGTTTAGAGCATGCCTTCGGTGCAATTTTCTCTATGCTTAGCGAAGTTGCCTGGCTAATGAGTATCTGTTTTTTCGCCGCATACTTGATTAAAAGTCTCAAAACAATCTTTTACTTTTGCGGTGTTAAAACAGTGTATATTTTTGGAGTTGATGCTAGTGCTTACTTTGTCTGGCTAAAGATTGTTGGAACTATGGAGTTTGTTACACTCTCCGTAAATGATATCCAATCAGAATATGACGAACTGAGAAGGGCAAAGGCAGTACTATCACACTTTTTACAAACGGCTGAATTGAATGATATTTACAAGAATGACTCTCCTCTGTTCAAGCATTTCATTGAAGATGGTAGTCTCACAAAGACCAACTTGCGAAATTTGTTCGAAGAGTCTTCGATCTTTCTCCCAGCCCACTTATTCGATCATGTTTACCACGAAATTGATGAAGATCATGATGGTGTCATTTCCAAGGAAGAAATACAGGCATACTTAGACATACCTGTGAGACCAAAAATGGACATTGCAAAATTATGCTTCAAGAGTTTTGCTTTTTATGCGAGTTCTAGTCTTTTCATAGGCAGTATATTTTATGTAATCAGTTACTACGCAAAAGAAGAGCAAACAATCAGTGTAACAGATCAGGTTAGTGAATTGTTTGTATTATCGTCGGATAGGATACGCACCATTCCTTTTGCTCATATTTGCTTTCATTTTGTTTTTAATCCAGATCGGATCCATTTTTCATATTCTTGGAGGTTTGAATCTTGTCACAAATGCATATCATCACCAAAGTGAATTTATCGAGTATGTTCATCATTTGATTGAAGTCATGGATAAAATTAAACTTGGTAGACTTGCCGATTGTGAGGCTTAATCATACCATTTGCTGCGTCCAAGCTCGATGGGTTCTCTGGCCTTTTCCTTCCTCAAGAAGTGTTACTTCAAAAGTAGTTATCTTGGAAGATGAATTCACCTTTACTTTATACATAATAATAATTGCATTGATATTTTTAACCGTTATATCTTTGGAATAGATTTCAAAGCATCTAACTCAGATTGATGATCGCATCTTCTTTGCTCAACCATTTTGTTCTTGAAATCGTCTCTCTTCTTCTTCATCGAGTTGTAATACATATCATGATAGTCACCGTCCTTTAGAGGTGTATAAGTCAAAAACACGGCTCTACGGTCAAATAATGAATTATTTTGAGATGACCTATGCGGAGCCCATGCATTGAATGCAGCGATATCTCCCCCCTTGCATATGATTGAATCAAACATTAATTTTTCAGCAATCTCTGCTTCTATGGCACCTGCCCGCCCTGCAGCATCAGGATCTGCTCCTTGCTCGGGTATAATAACTTCCACATGATTGTCTTTGGTAAAATTTCCTTTGCAAACTTTCAGACATCCATTTTTTTCAGTCATATCATCTATGGCAACCATGACAGTCACAAAGTAGGATGGTCCATCTTCTCCTAATGCAACTTCCAAGGAAGGTCCATCCAAATGAGGTGCAAATCCACTTCCTCCGCTTGGTTTAAGATTCAGTTTTTCTTTAAATAAGACCATCTCTTCACCACACAAAGTAGAAATACAGGGAGCAATGTAATCATTACATAGTCTCTTCCAAGTTTCATGTGTATTTACAAAGTTTTCAAATCTAGTCAATTCTCTTCGTTCTGAAATAGTTTCATCTCCTTTTCTGAAGAACTTTATTGTTTCATATGACTTATCAGATGGATACTTTGAGCCTCCATGTACAAGTTCATTTGTTATTCTCCGCATGAGATTCTTTGGAATGGATAACTCTTTTGGAAACATATAAATGGACTCGTTGGCGTAAATGGATTGTGCTTCATCAGTATCCATACTCTCTTCAACGAGTCTGTTCATGAGTTCACTTGGAAATTCTAATGCATTAGAGTCCAAGGAGTCTAAGATCTCTGATCTGAGAAAGTTTGCATCGGTCCCTTCTTCTTCTTCCGAGATTGAAATTGTCTTTTCTTCCTCCTGAAATAATGATCCATCCATCTCATTCATTGGCAGCCCCAACATATCAGCTAAGCACAAATCACTGTCTTCACTTTCTTCATCGCTATTGTAGTTCATTTTCAGACTTTTCCTTGGTACTTTGTCCAATGAGTTGATGTGTTTACGATGAGTGTCCACAAACAACAATGTTATATTTGTATTTTACTTTGAAAATTATTGTAAAAATGAGTGGTGTCGCGAGACGTCGCGACCACAAAGTGTTTCTTTCTTTCTCTAGTGGAAACAATGTCAACCCTTTATACAATGACGCAGATGGGGGTAACTAAAAAACCTTTCATCTTTCTATTCTATGTACGTACTCTCTACCCTCTCTTGGTGAATAGATGAGTACATTCATCATAAAACCGATTCCAAACTATGGTTGCGAAGGACTTTGTATCAATTGCAATTGTAAGCCTTCTCTGGGGCTGCACAAATCCCCTTTTACGATCTGGTGCCACGGAAGCAGAGAACAATGACAGAGAAGAAAAAGATGCAACTGAAACGAAGATTTCATTGTTGCAATCTATTCTCAATTCTCTATCCAAATTCAAGAAGCCATCTGTACTTGTACCATATTTGCTGAACCAGTCAGGGTCTATTGTATATTACAAACTGCTTGCCACATCAGATCTTTCCAACACGATACCCATGTGTAATGCGCTAGCAATGGTCTTTTCATTTCTGGCTGGTCACTTCCTCGGGGAAAGATTAGATAAACCATTTCAAGCTTTTATTGGGTGTCTACTTGTTACATGTGGCGTCATAGTTTGCATGCTTGCAAGTGAAGACAGCGTGGGAACAGTAGGAAACTCTTCATCGGACGAGTTGTAATGACTCAAAACTTTGTTTTCCAATACAAGAGGAATACAGCTACGCAGCTACGTACTACCTCTTTTGTCTACAGATCATCTTACAATTAACGAGCATTACATCCATACTAGTGCAAGTGACAAATAGAAGGACAGAAACATTTTTGATATTATTTGTGTAAACTTAGATATAATTTTTCGTACAATGTATATCCACGAAAATTACATGCAAACTTTTTAATATCCTTCATTTCTTTGACGAGGTGCACACTTGATGATGTCATCAACTCTCAAAATCATTTCAGCTGCTTCAGATGCACTCATTAGTACTTGATACTTTGACTTGAAACTTTCCATTACTCCAAGCTCAATCATATCTGCAATCTTTCCTTGGTACATATCGAGACCCCAATTGCTTCCTCCTGCTGCATGCTTTGCGCGAAGTTGTGTGACAAGTTCAGCTGAATCATATCCACCATTGTCTGCAATGATTGCTGGCATCTGACGAAGTGCAGTAGCGAATGCTGCCATTGCAATTGCTTTCTTACCAGGTGTGTTTACAACCTCGCGGTCGATAGCCTAGTGACAAAGTTGAGATTGTGAGTTATCATTTCCAAAGATAATTTGCAAGAGCAGATTCAACATGCTATCGACTTACCTGTGCCATGAGAATTTCAGAGCACCCTCCTCCACAGATTCTACGAGGCTCCTTGACAGTAGCTTGAAGGACACACAAAGCATCATGTAATGATCTCTCTGCTTCGTCCAAAAGATGAGAAGATGCTCCTCTCAACACAATAGTACATGCTGCTCCAGACTTGCAACCCCCAAGGCGAATCACCTTGTCTTCACCAATCATAATTTCCTCAACAACGTCACACTCTCCAAGACTGACCAATTCTGGATGATCAAAAGTACTTGCTACTTCTCCTCCAGTAACTGCCGCAAGACGTTCAACTCCATCAAAATCAGCATGTTCAATTGCCATGATTCCGCGCTCAGCAAAGATACTTTCTGGAAGGTTGTAAATGAGCTGACGATTGATGAAAACATTTGCTCCATGAGCAATAATCTTTTCACACTTTTGACGCATCTTGTCCTTTTCTGCTTCTTCAATCTCAGCCACCTTAGTCATACTATCAACCTTGACACGACTTCCATAAATCTTGATCTTATCTGTGTCCATGGATGTATTTGCAATGAGAATCTTTGCATTTTCAACACGCTTCGGCTGTCCCACTCCAATCTGCTTATCCATCAAGAATCCATCTTCAAGGTAAGAATCTTTCAATTGTCCACCTGCCTTTTTCAAAACTTGGATATGGTCAAGATTATTAGAACCCTTGAGTCTCATTACTGCATCCACAGCAAGGTTTGCAAAGTAATCTTTATCATGAGTCAACAATTTGGAAGAAAGAGTAGTCTTTGCAATTCTCACTAAATCAGCACGAAAAGCAGCATCATCATCACTATTGTCCACAGCAGACTCCTCCAAAGCCTTTCTTGCAATTTTCTGCGCCATTCTCCATCCCGCTGCGATAGTTTGTGGATGAATTCTTTCATTGACGAGTTTTTCTGCTTCACGCAACAATTCTCCGCAGAAAACAGCAACAGATGTAGTACCATCTCCCACTTCATCATCTTGTACTCTGGCAATGTCAACGAGTACCTTTGCAGCCGCGTTATCAAGCATTACGGATCGGAGAATGGTTGCTCCATCGTTTGTCACGGATACGGATTGATCTCCCTCTGATACTTTTTGTAGAATTTTGTCCATTCCTTTTGGTCCTAGAGTTGTTTTGACCATGTCTGCTACTGCAATTGCTCCGATGAAGGAGGAGAGACGTGCATTCTCTCCCTATAGATTGAACACCACAGCAATGATGAGCGTTGTAATGAATTTTGAAATATAAAAATACCAAAGAGAAATTGCGGCGAAACAGAGATGTAAAAAATCAAATTTATGAATAGAAGCAATAGGAAATTAGAGCTAAACTGTGAGAAGAATTATGATGGAAACAAGGCAAAGATTGAAAGTACCACCAAATATTTGAAAAGAATGAACATTTTAAATTTTAGATCTCATTCAAGTTTCAGCAAGACGCACCTTATCCACCGATGCTCCCTGATTCAGAAATGCTCCTTCCATATTTATTCAATGTGCAAGTTTATGTATTTGATCTATTTGTAACTACAATAGATTTCTATTCAATCTGATTTTGAATTTTGTGAATGAAGGTGTGGTACATACTGGAAAGAGAGGGGCTGAAGAGCCGTTTCTTTTTCCAATCTCTTCTTTTTCCTTTTGTTTCTCTTCTTTTTCTATTACTATTTTAGTACAATGACAGTTTGGTTAAACTGTGCTCACAAATCTAAATCCAACTTACTCGCCACTCGCCAATAAACGGTCATTTGTTTGTGTTAAGACGTGTATGGCTTTGAGTCTGGTCGTGTTGAATTCAAAGTGCTAGAGAAAGCAAGTTGCCTGTTTACAAACTAGAAGCAAATAAACCTTACTTAGGCAAGAGCTAAAAGCGCAAGAGAGTGGATCTCATTCAATTTCATACCATGCAACAACAACAACAGCAACAATCGCCAATAGATGACAGGTATACCGAGGCTAGAAGTTTCAGTCAAGATGACTTTGTTGTAAATCCAAGTATATCAACAAACTCATACTCTAGTAATTCAGATGTCAAAGCAAAAGTAGATTTACTAAAAACTATTTCGTTTAAACATATACGTTCTAAATCGAAAACAGAATCAGAAACGAAAAGTATTGCTCTCGACTATCATGACTTGGAAGAGCAAGCTCAGAAAAAGAAGGAACGGAAAAAATCACTATCAGATGAAGGAAAACGTGAAGAATTACTCAAGGAATATAAATCGAAATCTACTGATCGGGACTATTATAGTTTAGATGAACTTGTGGAGGAGGAGATTTATATTGTCAAGCAGAAAAGGGGTTACTTGGCATATGCTTTTTCAATAGTTCAGACCATTATTTTGATAATCATGATGTGTCAATGTTCGATCGCGCCGTTAGAAATTAATCCAATGATTGGGCCTGGTACGTTATTCAACAATCTGATTTATCTTCATATTCTGATTTATCATTGATGAATGACTTACCTTACTCATTTGTTTCTCCTACGAACTGAAATAATCTACAAAAATTGAAATAGCCCCTGATGTTCTTGATTACTGGGGAGGCAAGAATGCACTCAAGATTTTGAAGGATAATGAAGATTGGCGTTTGTTGACACCAATCTTTTTACACGCTGGAGTAATTCATTTATTTTGTAATGTCAGTGTACAAGTTGATATCTTGGAATTCTTTGAAAGAGAATGGGGAAGCTTTATTTGGTTATTCATCTAGTAAGTAGTCATTTCGATTGATGTTGATGAGTGTTGCATGAGAGTGAGGAATTTGTCTCTAATCGCCATACTTTTTTAGTATTACATCGGCTATCGGTAGTTCCATATTTAGTTGCTGCATGAAACCAGATAATATCAGCGTCGGATCAAGTGGAGCAGTCATGGGATTATTTGGAGGAAAACTTGGAGAGATTTTTTGCAGACAATGTGAAAGTAGAAAAACACGTCAAGCGAAAATTGCGGCTGAAGTACGACAAGAGCAATTTGGAGCTGTCTCTTGTTCTGTTATTGTAGTATTACTATTCAGCTTTGTACCATACGTGGATTGGGCTGCTCATGTTGGAGGACTAATTGCTGGCTTTTGTAGCGCTTTCCTCTGTTTCGCACCAATGATCAAAACAAAAATTTATGCTTTATTTTGGTTCTTAGTTGGGATCGTTTTGAATGTTGTCTTGTATGCTGTAACTGTGAAATACATGTATACTGAGGTTGAACCGGACAACAATTTGAAAGATGTTTGTGCGTATTACCAACAATACTTCCAAGATTATGAATGTCAATGTCAGCTCGAGTAGAGATTACTGACTTCAAAATGAAAAGAAGCATACGATTTCGATATTTGCACTCTTAAGTGATTGATTAAGATAACCTGTATCATTATTATTCATCTTAGACGTTTTATCTACATATGAATATTCGAAAATAAAAAATGAGAGGTAATTGCGCTTTTCAAATAATTTTGATTTTATACAATGAACATTATACTCCAACTATGTAATATTTACACAGGATTGACACTTTCGTCGGTTGCAGCTGGGGTTCCGGCAGTGTTTGGATCAACTGCAGGTGTAGCATCTGTAGGCGTAGCATTTGCAGGTGTGGTATCAGTTTCATCCTCATTTTCAGGTGCTGTTGTATCTTCTGCAGGCGCTGGTGCATCTTCAGCAGGTGGCGCAACATCTCCACTTGCATTGTCACTAACAGGGGTATCATCCACTGGGGCTGACTGCGTGTCCTGCTCTTCATCTGTAGAATTAGATTGGACATCTGCAGCTTCATCAGTATTGCTATTGGAATCATTACTGTTTTGCGCAGATGTCGAATCATTTCTAGAAGCTGTATCTTCTGCAGGAACCGAAGCTTGATTATCTGTTGCTGATGTTGGCTGAGAGCTTTGTGTGTCGCTGTCATTACTAGTATCAGAGTCATTACCATCTGTCGAAGCTGTTGCATCTTCTGTGGCAGAAGAGTCATCAGCACTAGTACTTTCAGAATTATTAGATGAAGACTGCGCATTTGCAGATTCTACATCTCCATCAGCACTCCCATTATTACTTGCACTCGAAGCAGAAGTATCTTCTTCTGCAGTACTTGATGGATTACTTTCTTGTGAATCCCCACTGCTAGAAGTAGAGGAAGGTGCACTATCCTGAGATGTAGGACTTGCATCTCCAGAGTTACTACCAGTGTTTGAGCCCTCATCTACGCCGTCGCCCACGCTATTGCCATTATCAGAACCGGCATCAGCATTAGAATCACTACTACTTGAAGAACTACTTGAAGATTTACTCCCATCCTCATCATCTGCATTGGCAGATTGGGATGCTGGTGACTGAACTGCTCCAGTATCATCTGAAGGAGCCGGAGCCGATCCAGTATCATCTACTGATTGTACATTTGTTGAGTCACTAGAGTTGGAACTTGTATTCTCAGACTTCTCGTGCTTCTTGTGATGTTCATGCTTCTTATGATGTTTGTGTTTCTTTCCGTGTTTGTCATGACTCTTCTTCTTCTTCTTTTTGTGATGGCTCTTACCCAACACAGGAAAGAAGTTATGTTTCAGCTCATCTGAAGCAGTAATGAAACTATCACCCTCCATAGCTTCAAGATTGCCATCTTGAATCATCGAAAGTGACGCGAGCGCGGCAAAGAGAAAGAAACACGCAAGTGCAATCTTTTTTCTCTTTAGACTTTGACTTGCATCACTCCTTCTTGGCTCATCTGTAGCTCTAAGGGGTAGTAGTGGACTTTCCTCGTTCCTCATCTTCCGAAATGAGAGTGATGCATGTGAGTTGCAAGTGCGCTATCAAAATATTATCTTACATTTATATCTCACTTACCTTTTCCTTTGATTTTGCGAATGTGTAATGAGCCTATCAGCAAACACTATTTTATGAGAGGTGAGTTGATGGTGAGTAGTTGTGAGAAAGTAGTTGTTGCTTGCGACTTGATGCAAGACAAGATACCCTCTCATTCCTCTTCATATCCTTTTGGACCGCATTTTGAAGTTCGCATGGTGTCAAACGCCTTTGCCATGTCGATTAGGGTTTCCAAAGGTATGTACTTACTCGTACCGGTACGTACGTAGAGCCAGGAGTTCCCTTCCAAATAAAAAATACTCTATGAGTATCGATAATATAGAACAATGACGACAGAAGAAACTATAACTCGTACTCAATATATTAGGGTAGAACATAATAAACTTGTGTATATTTTATTTTTATCGGTTTGTCAGGGAACCGATTCCTTACCCCGTTTATTTTTCCGTGCGTGCGTGCGTTCGTTCGCGTCACACTACAAACAGATGACCCCAACGGGGTGAAATGATTCGCTCCGTTCTATTGTTCGCGTCGCACTACTAACTGTTGACTCTAAATGGGTGAAGATGATTCGTTCATTCTCACAATTAGTAACTACCTACTTGACATGATTGACGGATAGAAGGTCAGACTGTCTGCAAGTAAAGTAGACACTCTACCTAGGACCATTCTTCTATTGTACAGACATTCTAACACAGTGACGAGTAAGTGCTGTAGTTGCTGTACCGTTTTACTTCTTACAAAATAGGGTGAACCTACTATGTACTATCATTTACCATGAGGATCGTTCTGTACACATGTGTATGAACGATCCTTCCTTTTCCCTTTCTTTTCTCTATGTTTTTTAAAAATATACAAATAATGTTACTTATTCCACTCTCGCACTTTGAAAATTGAGAGTATATAATTCATTTATAACAGCTTCGGTTCACTATAAATGCATCCTCTAATTAATAACAGCATAAAAAATAATGCACATAAATTACGTATGCTAAGCGAATTCATATATATGCATCTAATGAACAAACGAGGCTGACTTGACTGTCCTGGTAATTAATAATATGTATATTACTCAAAAGGCTTACTTAAGAAAGTCTATATGATGGAAGATTGATATAATTTGAAGTGAATTTGAATTATAATAAAAAATAAGGACAATGACAAGAGTGGTCGAGTCAAAACAGGCTATTTAGGCTTACATGTACGTACAAGCTTGGTACAGAACCTTGTGTATAGAACGATCCATAATCTTGTGTATAAAACGATCCTCATTGATCATTTACTTTTAGTTTCGATAAGAAAAAACAAACAAACCGATTTCAACCTGACTTGTAATTATTTATAAATTATTGTTAACGAGACTGGCATTGAAGCTCTTATTCGTGTGATGTTTAAACTCCTTGAATATTCTGTTCACCCAACTTTTCAGTTAATTTGTAAGTTGTTGCGAACTGAATTGCAAACTTCACAATTGGAAGTAAAATATGCTCTACTGCAGTAGCAATAGCAGCCCCCTTCATTCTGCTAATTTCACTGTCCTCAAATCCTACAGCCCCATCACTAATTTCATCTCCATCCATTTCATCCTTTGAAAGAAGAATAACATCTGTTGGATTTGAAATTTCGATCCAGATTCCAATCTGTATTTTGTCAAAACATGTGAGATATGTAGAATTTTTAACTCTGTCTCATGAAAGTATATATAGAGATACTTACAGCCCCCCATGCTATCATCAAAGGTGCAACGAAAAGTGGATACTTTGGAAGAAACAAAACAATAATTCCAAAAACCCACAAGAGACAAATACTGGCTAGAGCAACAATGGATGCAGCGGGAAGTTCTCTTGAAGCCCATATTTCATTGACATTCAAGAGAAAAATGAAAAGTGCCCAGCCCAAATGTAATTGAAACGGCATCCGAAACACCACAAACTCAACAACAAAATTCATGTTCTTCAAGGCTTCAGGTACCACAGGCGCTGGCTTGACTTCAAGTTCTTCCTCAGCATTTAGAAATTCCTTTGCTGGTTCATCAATATACTCTATTCTGTAGAGACTAGAATTCAAAAAGGATAGGACTCCGACATTTAACGCCATGAAAATTGCAGCCAACCAGACATAATCAAAGCAATATGAAACAATCCACGCTATTTGGCAACAATTGACAAAGAAGAAATTCCATCCAACTCCTTGAATCACCACATTTAAATCAGTGTAGGCTGGTAAAAACTGATAAAAGATAAACACTGCTTCAAGAGCAAATATCACAATCCAAGCAGTATTTGACCAGAATACACTGGTCATAAGGGTCTAGAAAAAGAAAAACGTATATCAATGTTAGCTTTAATCGAGTTCAACGCGAAGAAAATACAGTTGTCATAATGCACGATCACTCACCTGGTACCTATCATGAATGTCTTTGTAGGAACCTACAATATCTCTTCCCCATCCCAACCATCCAAGGCAGAGAGCTACTCCAATCATACAGCAAAAGGAAGCAAAATTTGCAAAACTATGGGAAGCATAGAACTGTACATTTGTAAATTCTCTTAAATCACCACGAGTCATCGGTACCTTTTCAATTTGTTGATCATTCATGAACGTTCTAACAGAATCTCGGAAATGCATTCTACTTTGATTCATCTGTTCGCGCTGATGTCTACGCTGACTTTGGTTTTCTTGTACCTGAACCCTTAGAGATTCAGTCATCGTTGGTGGTTTTCCATAGGTTGACATGGATATTGGTGATTATCGATGTTACAAGTTCAAATCTAAAGAAGTTACAATCTGATATTGATATCTGATTGATAAAGTGTGTGCTAGTGTGTTGTGTTTATTTCACAAGATTAATACTGCTCCGTTGAAAGCGATATTCCTTCTACAATCCTCTCTGACTTAAGTATCTCGTCGAAAGTAGTATAACGAAAGAAGTAATCTCTATTTTGTTGCAATAGTGAGCATGAAAAATTTAGATGTTTGAATGAAACATGACTGCGAGTAGAACGAAAAGCAAAAATGATGTGATGTCTGCTACCATACTTACTAAGCTAAAAGAGAACTGTGACTGAAATGTCCCAAAGAGGAAGCAGTAGAGAAGAGAAGAAAAGAGGAGTTTTTGAATAATAAACAATCCATATCGGAAAGGGAGGCGATTATTTATTAAGTTGAAGTTGAGGTCAAGAAACGTGTGAGGAAAAAATCTTTGGCTTCCATCTTTCCTTTTCACTGCCATCAACATAAACACCAATAGGTTCATCTACATCAAGATGAGAGTAGCAGTAGCAATTCTTGCTTTATTTGCAGCGGCAGATGCATTTTCTATGCCAAGCAGGCAATTTGGAGTGAGAGCACCAAGGTATGTGAAAAATTCGAGGACCCTCCAAAGTTCCACGTTTAAACATCAGTTTTCAGAACCCTGAGATTTGGAACAAAAATAAATTGAACCTAATTGATTTTTTTCATCTTTATAGTGCTCTTGCTTCAACTGCTGAATCAGAAACCGAAGAGAAAAAGGTTGATGGAAAGAAGGCTTCAGAAGATGCTCCACCAGTAAACATTGGATGGGACTCTCACAAGGCAGTTGTAAGTTATTTGTTCGAGTTGTTGGCGAAATTGTTTGCTTCAATATACAGACTTGTGTCAAAATTTATTCGATCTTCACTCTAATTTCAAGTGAGAGCGTGTGATAATACTGTCTGGAAGTTATGTTTATCAAATCTATATTTCACTATTATTTTTTGAATGTCCTCTTATGTTTTCTTTCATTTCTTCTCCAAATTAGGATAAAGTACCAGACTCTCTTGTAAAGGAAGGAGACGGTCCAGACGGAAACTACCCAATGCGCTCTAGATTCGAAAAGATGTGCCGTGAGGCTCAGATTGATATCACCAAAGCTATCGAAGAAATTGATGGAGAAGGAACTTTCCAAGAAGATGCATGGGTACGTCCAACCGGAGGAGGAGGAATGTCACGTGTTCTCTCCGGAGGAAAAGTTTTCGAGAAGGCAGGTGTAAATCTTAGTGTTGTTTATGGAACTATGCCACAAGAAGCTCTTCAGGCTGCAACTGAGAGAGGTGTAGATCGTGCAAAGGGAATGGCACCTGGTGAGCGTGTTCCTTTCTTCGCATGTGGATTGAGTAGTGTAATGCACCCAAAGAATCCATTTGCACCAACTATGCATTTCAACTACCGTTACTTCGAGACTGATGGAGGAGTATGGTGGTTCGGAGGAGGAACTGATATCACTCCATCCTACATCAACGAGGATGATATGAAGCACTTCCATGGAACATACAAGGAGATTTGTGACAAGCATGATCCTTCCTATTACAAGGAGTTCAAGGAATGGGCAGATAAATACTTTGTAATTCAGCACCGTAATGAAACTCGTGGATTTGGAGGAATTTTCTTCGATGATCAGAACAACAAAGATCCAGAAGAGCATTTTGCATTCAGCAAGGAATGTCTTAATTCTGTAATCAAGGCTTATGGGCCAATTGTAGAAAAGCACAAGGACGATGAATACACCCAGAAGCAAAAGGAGTGGCAACTTATGAGAAGAGGACGTTACGTTGAGTTCAACTTGGTTTACGACCGTGGAACTGTTTTCGGGCTTAAGACAGGAGGACGTATCGAGAGTATCCTTATGAGTCTTCCAGAGACAGCTAGATGGGAATATGATCACGTACCAGAACCAGGTACTCCAGAGGCTGAGTTTATTGATGTATGCAGAAATCCAAGAGACTGGGTTTAAGCATGTACAGCTATAATGTATAGATTATAAAGTAACAGAAGAAAGAAAAATAGAAGTAAAAATTGGTCTTTTCACTTCTTTGGGTACATATGCATGATGACTGTAGAAGGAAATAAAATGAGTAACTTTTTTGCTTGAAGTTGTAGTCTAGGCGAAGCGAATACACTGTAGAAGCAATTGAAGAAAAGGAAAAATTGGATTGCTTTCCGTCGAATGAGAAAAGCAAGTCAAGAAATCCATCACTATCGTTTAGAAAACAGTTGATTGCCAACACTTTCGCAGTTTGGAAAAACTATGACGAGATATGACAGTAATTATTAGTTTCACCAATTAATCTAATTCTATGTCAGATATTTCTACTTTTTACCATCCAAATGAAATCATTTTTGAAAGTACCCCATGTCTACTCGTATTTGCATTGGATTCTTGTTGGAGGGAAGTTTTGACCTCCATGATGACTTTCCCTGAAATGGCCTGTTTTTATCACAAACACCTACCCAACAGGGGAACGTAATTCACCAGCTCTTTAGTGACACCACCAGACACGCAGAACCAAAAGGGGTTCTTCATCATGAAGAATCTCTCAGTTTTCCCGTTGTTTTGACAACAACCTTTCTGCACTCCTTGATCAGCATCGACACTATTGATTGCCATTGATTCTCTCTCTACTTACATCAGATTCAAAGAGAAAGGTTGCGCGCATAGAATTTAAAATTGCCGCATCCATTTCAGCTGCTAGGTTTACGATTTATTTATAATTCAAAAGGACAGCTAGCAGTCCTGTGTATTCACTGTCACGCTACTAGAAAAAGTGAGAAAGGTCACAAACGTACTTGAACTAGGTCACACCATATTATTTATGATGCATAGGCGAGAAAAAGAAATAAAAGGTCATCATAGAAGATCAAAAACAAAACCTTCCAACACTTTAATCAAGGCTCATGTTTTATCTGTCTTGTTTCTCTTTTGCTTTGGACCTGTAACGGAGAACCCTAGTTTCAGCTATGTGTTTGTTAGCGCTTTCTCAAGTATCTCCGTTCAAGCGCATCCATCACATAGTGCAAGCAACAACTCTTCACCACACAAGACTGCACTTGTACAACCTACTGATAATTGTGAAGATGGAGGTCTACCAAGGTTTCGTCCCTCTACTGCAAGATTCATGAAATCTAGAAATATTTTCCAGAAAAGGGAACACTACAACGAGGCTCTACTGAACCGCATTATTTCAGGCCGAACAAGTCAATGCCCACTATGGCGCAAGCGGACCAAAAGAGCTGCTGCAACTCTTGGAATTCAAAGGAATCATAGAACAGATAAAGACTATCGGGACGAGCAGGAAAATCTTTACAAAGAAATTCTTACCAACAGACCGTCAGTACCGCCTCCAACATCTACTTTATCAGCTACTGCTACTACTTCTTCTCCAATCTCTGAACCTATAGGGAAAGCTATACCGAAATTAGAAATTGTGACCTTTTCCAAACGCAAGCAAAAGTTAACTCAAAAGCAGCACGATGAGGCCAAACTTGAATGGGCAGCTAAGTATACCTCCATTCATACTCTTCGTCAGAACTTTGGGCGCAATAGAAACAAGCTATGGGGTGATTTCGATGTAAAGACTACTCGAAAACTCTATCACACTTTGTTACCTCGGGCTCTTCTTGGCTTATATGAAGTAGGCCTTTGGAGTCCAAAAGACCTCGCTCCTCTTGCTTTCGAAGCTAGAGTCGCAGCCAAGAAATATGCAAGGGAACGATGCATTTTACCAGGTAGAGTAGCAGCTATGGTCTACGATGGATTCCGTTCCTGGAGGCAATGGGGACAATGGAGTGCATCGGGAATGTCGTGGGAACAGGTTTGGGACAAGTATGAATCTCAAATTTTAGAGGAATACATGGAAGAAAACACTCACGTGGATATCGACGAACTTCAAGAAGAAATCACTGCTCAAATTTGCCTTCGTATCTTGGAACGCAGCTGCATCACCAATGAAGCTGTAGATAAGATGTTCTTGGAGGATGAATTCTCAACATCTGAAGGAAAGGTGAACAAAAGACGACGAAATGCCAACAGAGATTTGTTAAAAATCAAGTCAAAGCTTGATAAAGATATGCAAGATTTACTTGAGGCAAACAAAGCAATCGAGAATGCATCATCAAAGAATCGCTTTCCATTTTATTTAAACATTTTGGGTGGATCCTTTGAACAAAATCTTTCCATCCAAGATTTGTGGCAAATATCAACAAGATGAACACTAGAGTTATCTTTCAAATTCCCTTGCAAAGTTTTCAATGGAAAAAGCTTCAGCTACCTTTATAGAAAATCTATACAAAACAATACATATTATACATACATATAAATACTAGACAAAATGCTATTATTACTACTGATAACTGATAATGCTTCTCAATTTGAAATCTAATTTTGAATTCATTATTTCAATCTCCCATTACTACAATTTTCACAACGCATGAAAAATTTACCCCCTTAAAAGCAAAATATTTTCCTTAACTTTGCCGTACTTGAACTTGCATGGTAATGTTTTTCTACGGGAATCTTCACGGACATTATTTACCGTTTTTTGAAAAATTCAAATTTGAGAAGCCTGATGAAGGTAACGAAATGAAAATCTTCAAATCTTCATCTCGTCATCACCACACAACAACTACTCGTAACTGAAACTGCCAACTCTATCCAATCTAAAATAATAAAGCACGTACAATACCCATCAGTGAAACCTACAATACCACAAGCAGACCGCCCAACACTTTCCATCAATCATGCCTCCAAAAAGAAAGCGCGACACAGAAGATGCTGCGACAGAAGAGCCAAAGAAATTAACAAAGGCGGAGAAAGCAAAGAAGAAACAAGAGCAAATTCTCAAAGCCAAAAAGTGGGCTGAAGAACGTCAAAAAGCTAAACTTGCAAAACAAAATGGGACATCTACAGCAGCAGCGAAAGAAACTCCAGTGAAGAAAACTCCCGTGAAGAAAACTCCTGCGAAGAAGAAGAGTACGACTTCGCGTACTCCTAAAAGTACAAGAAGCACAAGAAAGAAGCCTGTTGTCGAGGAAGTTCAAGAAGAAGAAGAAGAAGAAGAGGCACCAAAGCCACGTACGAAAAGAAGAAAGTTGAGTTCTACTGAAGAGGAAAGCACTCAAGCAGTTCAGGAAAAAACAAAGTCTCCAGCAAAGATCAACATACAGCAACCTGTTACTTCACCTGCTGCAATCCATGTCAAGCAGAGTGATGGGTCAGATCTTATTTATGTTCCTGTCGAAACTGTTGCTCAAAATGTATCTTCATCTGCTGTATCAGCACCAGTGCCAGCTCCAGTACCACTATCAGTGCCTTCTCCTGAGAAACCAATTGTAAAAGAAACTGAAGAAAAATCCCCAGTGAAAAAGACAGTATTGGAATCAACCCAGGCTCCCGTGGAAACTAATGTTGCAACAACTGTTGAAGTGGTAGAAGAAGAATCAGAAGAATCTACTGAAAGCAAGAAGCCATCACTTGCGCTCGCATTCTTGAAGAATTTCGTAATGTGTACTGGTATTGGCTTGGCTGTAGGATTTGTTCTCTTGAGTTTATCATTGTACATTTTTGACTCTGAGAATTCAAGTTCAAATGGAACAGATTCATCGACTACGACTCCAGATGTAGCTTCAAGTGCATTGTGTTTTGACAATCATGGATTTGGTGAAGAAAGTGGAGTTTCGTGCGAAAATCCAGTTCCATGTCCAGAGTTTGGAATGTGTCAAGGTGGATCACTCGTCAAGTGTCTTGATTATGACTTTGAATGGGATGGTGATTTTTACATTCCTTCTGAAAAGAAGGATGATTGTGTCATTGCTCCTAATGCGATGGAATCTTTGTTAGGCTTGCATAAAACTTTGACAGACCTTACAGTAGAACATGTCTGTAGAAGTAACTTTGGGGTTGGAACCGTATGCAGGGTTTCTAAAGAGAATATCTTTGTAAATGGTACTACCTTGTTCAAACTTGATGCTGTGGCAGAAATTGCCGAGTTGACTCAGTCTCAAGTATTATTGCTTCTTGAGAAAATGGATAGTAGCGATATTGTGCAAAAAGTCATCACTCAGGATGGTGTCGATATCGAATTTATCGGAATGTCTGAAGAGTTTGTTGCTAAGAAGTTACCAGTACAAACATCCTGTTGGATTCGAATGCTCATCTGGGACATTTTGATGTACACGGCAACCTTTGTTTATGGGTTTTTGAAAGTATTGGCAACTCTGGCGTGGTCAATAGCATCAGCAAATCCATTGCCAGCTGCAGTTGTCGCAATCATTACATATGCACTTTTGTGGGTACAAAACAAACGTTCCAAAGTAGCATCATTGAGAAAACAAGCTGCAGAAATCCAAAACATTGCTTACGATAAGCTTATCATGGATTGTAATGAGGGCGAGGGGTACGCTTCTCTTCATTTACGTGACGAGATTGCTCATGAAAAATATCCTGAGCCAGGAGCTGAACGTCAATATTTCATCAACAATGTTTGGCCTCGAACACTTGCTCTGATCAGAGCAGACAATAGAGTCACAAAGTCTAGAAAATCAATAGGGGGAAAGTCTCTTGAGTGGCTCGAGTGGGTATCAGATTCGTCTAGAAAATCTAGAAGAAGTCTTGCTGCTGCAAACAGTAGTAACGAGGGTGAAAACAAGACAAAGATTGAGTAATGAATTAGTAAACATCTGTGAATGGGAATGTTATTGAGATAGAATAAAATAATTACAGAAAAGAATGAGTTTTGTTGTTTTTTTTTTAAATAGAAAAGTGAGCGATCCTCACCCATGTCAACTTGGTGTTAGTTGTTGCATTGGTATCCACGTCAGGTAGGTTTTTCAAATGAAACCACTTACTAGAGAAAATGGCCTAATCTCCATCAATCCCCCTCCCCTTGCGCTGGACGTGTATCGAGCAACCTAGAGCAACCTTCACGACGAGTTAATATCTTTCAGGTACGATCTTTGCAAGCCAAGAGGACCTGTCTCGGAAGTAGAAAAGGCTTTTAATGGATTTGGATGTTTTCAGGGTATTGGGGTGGCTGGATAAGTGATGGAGAAGCAAATAGAAGAAAAAATGAGTTAAACAAATAATGGAGTCTGGACTGCAGAAGAAAGAACGATTTAAAATGAAATTATGTTTGGGAAGGATAATCTTTCGTGAAGCAAATGGTGGAGAAAAGAAAAACAGAAATAATGATTGAAAATGATATAGATAGAACATGTGTGACGAATAATTCAAGAAGTCATGAGATTTTAGAAGGGAACGTCATGAAAAGCACTTTTGTTTCAAGGTTAGGCACAAACTGTCCGCAACAAAAGAAGAGATGACTTAGATCGTTCAACAAAAATGAGAAGAGACAATAAATACAAATCTTCTGACTTCTGATAGCACTTCATATCTCCAATCCATCTAAAGCCCTGAAAACTATATTCCAACATGTCTGAGGAATCTTTTTTATTTGATTTACACTATATTTATATCTAACAACTTTTTTATTTTCATAGAAGAATTCAAAATGGCTATCACTAATCTTTCAGAAATTACCGAACAACAAAAGCAGGAGCTTGTTGCTTCCCTTGCTTCCATCGTTGCTGCTGGAGCTGAAGAGTGCACTGCTGAGACTATCTCCGCTGTTGCTGAGGCTTCTGGAAACTCCATCGATGCATCAATGGCTGCTCTTTTCGCATCTGTTGTATCCACTGCTGGAGGAGTAGACAAGTTCTGCGCTGGACCATCTGCTGGAGGCGGAGGAGGAGGAGCTGCTGCAGCTTCTGGAGGAGATGCAGCTGCTGCTGTTGAGGAAGAGCCAGAGGAGGAGGAAGCTGGACCAGGTGATGCTATTGATATGTTCGGAGGAGATGAGGGTGGAGATTATTAATTTACCTTCTAATGTAAAAACAAATACTAGACTATGTTCATGTTTTGATTGTTATGATTAATACACTAGTAGATATCACGTTTGGACGAAAAATGGGACTGATAAGTAGTAGGTACCGCATTGTTTTTGTTATGAAAATAAAAGTTATGGAGGTACATGATTAGATACAGATCTATTGTTACATTGAAAAGACATTCTTCGATAGCCAGACCAGCGATTTTACATTGCATTCTGTCATATGTCAGAGGAGACAATTTTGACACCCAGTTTTGTGAACCATTACTTTTTCCCCATGTTGTATGGATTTGACCCACTGTATGGATTCATCTTTTTAGTCACTACTGCATTTGCCCTCATGTCATTCCCTAGAGGTCTTTTCCCATTCATATTGTTGCCATTTAGAGCGTTAGAAGCATGTGCATTAGTATTATTCGCATATGTAATGTCTGTAAGAGCACTAACATGATTTGAATACTGTTGTTGTCGTGGCTGAATTGATGTGGATCCATGCTGGTAGGTATGAACTGCTCTATTAGATCCTGACATGGCATTTTGTGCACTATGACTCATTCCTGTATTGTTGTTGGAAGCTGGCGTTGCAATTTGATTTTGAAATCTTGGCGACTTGTCAAAACTGTTGGTCGTTGATATTGGAGTAGGCCTTGAATTACTAACGTTGGTTGAAACAGTCAAAGGCAAAGGATTATTTGTTTGCGGTTCAGAGTATGATGGAGTCGAAGAAGTCAAGTGGTTAGTGCTAGATATTGTGACTGATTTCGCAGTCTGATTACTTCTTGCATGATTGTTAGCAGTATTGGTTGTATAGCTTGGCTCTTGACGAAGGATACTCGGAGTGCTTGAGTGCATCATTGGAGTACTAACAACAGGATTCACTTTTGGCACTTGTGTGTCTGGACTCTTTTTCATTTGTACTGAATGCTGATTTCCAACAGCCACAGAAAGCTTTTGATCGGGTGCATGCGAATTCGATTTCATTTGTTGACGTTTATCTTGAGTGCCTGTTGGCTGTTTTCCATGTTCTTGATTTGATGGTGCCGAAGTAGGAGCGACGGGCTTGCGATCTTTATCAAAGCCAAATTTCGACTTTGCCCTATCAATATCATGTGTAGTCAAAGCTTCCTTGAGTGACCTTGGGGCTTTGTTGACACTAAAGGATCCATCATACAAAACATTCCCAAGTTTGTCTCCAAACAATCTTGCTGCACGTTTCATGCCATCAGTAATTGCAGCTTTCAAAGCATGACTAATGGCAGTCGCCAGAGATCGATCGACACTATCACCTGCTCCACAATCTTCCTTAAAAGCACCTGATTGTAAATGGGTGACTCGAACAGTAGCAGTGTAACAGACGACATATCTTCCTCGTTCGTCTTTTTCTACAGATTCTTTTCTCGTCTCTTTCACAGTGAGAGACCACCCATCAAAGCCAAACACATCATTAAGAGTCCTAGTCACCGAGTCACCAGAGAGATACGTCAAGTTCTTTCCACCCGGTCCTTTCCTTGTGGCAAGTTCTGCCTTTAGAGGTTTCGTTGCCAACATTTTTGCAACTGATATAGTCTTGTTGTCATGGTCTAACAATGGCGTACCATCTGGATTTAAAACAAGTTGAACACCAAACGAAGGCCGACTGCTGGAGGATCCGTTTTGAAATCCACGTTTTTGGGAAATGTCTTGTAAGGTTGCTTCTTCTGATTCATTGGTGATTCTCATTTCTTCATTTGAGTTTACATCTCCGAATCGATTGCTTGGAAATGAACTGCTGCTGTGAGGGGTAATTGGAACACCTCCGTATCCTCCTTCTCTTGTACTCATTGCTAGATACTAATTTGACTTTCTGGCTATTTGTTTGATTAATTACACTTGCTGATGATTCGATTCAAGTGATGGATGGATGTTGGAGACGTTGATCATCGATGATTCTTCTTCTTCGTTTGCTGTGTGTGTGTGTGTGATGTGCCTTTGATGGACAATTTCGTTTGGTTCTAGGAGGGCATAAATTTCAAATTTAACCGTAATTTACCTGCACATAAGATTATAACACTTTTTTCATCTTTTTATCACTACACTCTCTATTTGATACTAAAAAAGAAGTCTAACTAGCTATTGCATAAGGAAAACACAAAAGTATCTAAAATTCTGTTTTACTATTGAGTTGCAGAAACAAGCAAATTATCCTTCACTATCGAACTCCCACTCATCTTGATGAGCCCTTCAGTATGATGTTTGTTCATAGCGCCTGCTTTGTCATTCTCAATATCAACTTTACCGCTAGCAATATTTGTAGCCTCTTCACAAGAAACTGCCCCCTTTGGATTAGGAAGAGGTCGGGAATGCGGAGAAATCTTGGTCAGTGCGGGTGATGGCTCCTCGCCTTCCTTGTCCACATCACGATGTGGCCACCAGACATTCTTTTGACTATCAAAAAATTCTTTCCAGGCTCCCCAGTTTTCTTGCTTGACATAGCTCAGAGGTGATGCACCTCTACAATCCTTAATGTGTAACAGTCTGCGATCTTTGTTAAGTAACATTTCCACAGACTTGAAGCATGGAGATGTGGTCCAACATGCATCGTGCAATGGAGTTCTTCCAAAGTCATCACTGACTTGGACAGAGCTTCCATGATCTAGAAATATTTTCAAAAGCTTGTGGTCCCCTCGTCGACATACCATGTGTATTATAGACTCACCAAAATTATTACAGGGATTGGGACTAATACCTGATTCTAATAGTTTGGTCAACAGTTCATCGTTGGAGGATCGGACTGCGTGGATAAGTTTCATTCCGTAGGAAGCCTTTTGCAGGTCAGTTGGTTTACAGTAGTAACCACTTTCAAGAGAGGAATAAAATTCGTTGGAATACCCACGTGAAGCTAAAAGGTCTGACAGGAAATCTTGGAGTGATTGCTACAATTTTGAAAGAAAACATATTGATTGAGATCAAGAGTCTCTGGAATTTTCATATGGTAGTACAAAGACATTGGGTAAACTTACATTGCTTTCTTGTGGGGAAGGGGACGGCTTTCCACCAACAACTTTTACATACTTGTGACAAGCATCACCACTTGCAGGCTCGGGAGATGCTCGCTTGGTGGGAGTGTTACATCCACTTCTTCCAGTATTTCCATATAATTTCATCGCTTCTTCCTGAGCCTTTAGTGTTGCGTCACAGGCCGCAGAATAACTCGCTCTCTTTCGACATTGGAATTGATTTGCAGTTGGTACACTATTTTGATCATTATTCACTCTTGTTGTGTTTGTATTCATGACTTGTCCGCTTTGACAATCTGTGCTTCCTGCCTTTCCATTTGCTTCAGTGGGGATATTGTTAGATGTTGATTTTGGCTCATCCAGTTTTGAGACGGGCAATGATATCATTGATTTTTGAGCTAATCTCTGAGTAGGTACCTCAGCCAGTCGTGATTGATTCTGACTTCTAGAGTTTGCAACGACACTACCACTATTTTGCATTCCCGGTGCTCTTTGCATAACTTTCTTGGATTCATTTTTATATTGTGTATTAGCAGCCATGTGTTGTTGCTGTTGTTGCTGTGTCTGCACCATCTGGCCATATGCAACCATGTTTTCTGTCGGACTATGATTACTATTTGTTCTCATCATATTATTATTCCTCCTCATTTGAGAGACAACTCCATGATTTGCTTGTTGCATGTGAGAAACCATTCCGTGATTTGATTGTGGCAGCTGGTAATTTACGGGTTGTGTCTGAACTGCACTATGATGCAGAGGAAAGTTCGTGACTGTAGTACCCTGTTGCAAAGATGATTGCAGATGTTGGAAACCCATTGACTGTGTAGAATACTGAGGCTGAGCACTCATATTCTGGGCGAATTGTTTCTGAGCCATCGAAGGTGCAACCTGTACTTGTTGTTGTTCACCGTCATGTCCATTATTTTGATAGATGGCATTATTGTGTAGATTACTATTCATGTTGCCGCCAAACATATCGCTCTTCAATAATGTAATTAATAGACAAGAGAAATGGATGATTCTCTAAATAAGATGTGGATGGTATGTACAAGTGTGAATGATGATGATGTGTTCATAAGTTCGTATTCGGGGGAATAAGTCTAAGTCAGGAATCAGGAAGTGCAGATCAGCAGCTGCACATTTCTCTGCAACTTTTTTTGAAGCTGGCTTGACTGGGACAGCTGCTACAGAAAGCTTGATGGTGGAGAGGCGATGACTAAGAGGTCAATTGAAGAATTACACTTTTTCTTCCATCCACGCAGATGCTGAAACAAATGTTTTTGAATACGTGGCCAATTTGCCGACGTCAGATCAATCAACCTTTTTCATTGGCTTAGGACGCTTTAAATGGCCTGATTGCATTCGTTTTGTAGACACCGGTCGGATAAACTTAGGAGGATTTTGTGTCCTCTCGTGCCACAACAACAACTAAACTTCAACCAACAAAACTAGCCAAATAGAAATAGAGGTACGTACAAGCAAGTACAGTACCTGATTTTTTCTATAAAAAATTTTATCTACATATTTCTAATTCCACACTGGGTGTAGTATGATTGCTATTGGCAGTTCTGCATTTCATGAGTAAAATTTTCTAGGAATAAGAAATTTCCAATCTTCCCTCGTAAGATCTGTCGAAATCCATCCACTTCGGTGTATCATAAATAATAGTATTGTGATTTTTACAGAAGTAGTTCATATCATTATTGTTATTACCATATATGATTTTACATTTCCCCGCGTGCAGCCTTGGATCTATCCTTTGTCCACCCAGTACCTCCTACGGAACTGATGCAAGGGCTCTTGCCGATATATGGAAAGTCTTCCATGTTGATTGCATCGAGACAGAACTCAGCTACATCTGCTCTAGGAATACTTCCAGCCTGTCCATCAATAACATTTACAATACCAGTTGGAGGCTCAACTGTCAATCCTCCTGGTCTAACAATACAATACTCAAGACCTGAGTTTCTTACTGCTTCTTCCTGATTATTCTTGTCATTGAAAATTTTCTTCATTGCAGTTGCCATGAGCACCTTGAAGAAAAATGGTGCTTGATCTTTTGAATCTCCTGCGCCAATGGATGTGATTACAGCAATTCTCTTGACATCATTCTTTTTCATCTCTTCCATGATTACCTTTGTTCCATCAGTAAGCATGGTCTCTATTTGTCATTTGTGAGTTAATAACATTCACAGTTTCAGAGCCAATTTATTATAACATGAATGATCAAACGTACCTCCTACATCTGAAGTCTTTCCTCCAAGACCAACGATGACTCCATCGACCTTGCCAGCCTCAAATACCTTTGCGACATCTGCTGGATTGGTAACATCTCCAGCAATCATAGTGAGCTTCTCATCAGATAGAGATTCGCCAGCTTTATCTCCTCCGCTACCTGCTGGAATCTTTAGATTTGATGGATTACGGGTAAGTCCGATTACATTATCTCCATTCTTGAGTGCTTGATAAACGCACTCAGAAGAAGTCAATCCAGATGCTCCAAAAACAGCAATGGTCTTCATACAGAGAGTTGTAGAGGATACAGTAGGGGACACAGAAACAGGTCTTCCAGTAAAGCTAGAAAATGCAGATGCACTTGCAATTGTAGAGAGAAGGAGAGAAGTTACTTTCATCTTGGATTGTTTGACAGATTCTGTAGAATCGATGCGATAGAAATGGACCGAGGTGAGGCTTGACTGATTTCGATTTGTAGAAGAAAACCAAAAGAAGTGATGGCTGTGATGGATGGAGGATCGCAGGATCGCGCAATCGTCAACAGAGAAAGATCTTTGTGCAGCATCCTACTAGCCATATCATACTCCATGGCCATGTAATCTCGAGTATTATAGAAGAAGAGAAAGTCTACCATACGTTTTAATAAAAGCATTGTGAAGGACCTATCTCTTCTGCGGATGAAAAATAGGGCTGACTTAGAATAAATATTTCGAGTGTTGTATATTTTATTAG
This sequence comes from Chaetoceros tenuissimus, assembly GCA_021927905.1. NCBI lineage: Eukaryota > Bacillariophyta > Thalassiosirophyceae > Chaetocerotales > Chaetocerotaceae > Chaetoceros > Chaetoceros tenuissimus. The sequence continues at coordinate 672,391 of BLLK01000027.1, read as the reverse complement.
AAATCGAAGTCTCTTCAATCTCCAAACAATCTCAATAATCTACTCAGAAGTCTCAATTCCAATAGCCTCTTTAATTTTCGCAAAGAACATTCCAAGCCCGCTCACCGCATTGGTTTCATTTTTCGAGCTACCTTTTTCAGCTTGTTTCCTTGTCAAATCTTTTCTATAACAGATTTTGGTTGTTCGAACATTATTCAAAATCAACCCACTAGTATCAAATCTTCTGGAACTAGGATCTTTAAAGACTGCTACATAGCCCCTCTTTTCATAAAATTCTTGAGCCAAATTGTTTTCTTCTTCAACTTCCAATATCATTTCATTGTAATTTCTTGTCCATTCTTCTGAGTCAATCACGACATCTTCGCAAACATCCACAAGAGCAGATCCTACTCCAGACTTTCGTGCATTAGGTGTTACGCTGAGATTTGTTAATACAGGCCTCAGCGCTGCTTTATTACGTAAACGAATTTTTGCTTCTTCTGATTGACTTTCTTCTTCCTCTTCTGTTTTATCTTCCTTTATCTTGTCTTCAATTTTTCCCTTGGAAGATGGTAATCCAAATGCTTTTTCTGTGACGTCCACGAAACCTAAAATATCACCAACAGTATATCTTTCACTAGAATCTAACATATCTGTATTAAATATATATCTTTTGGAATTGGATAAGGAAATTGCAGATGAATTCAATTCTTCTATTGTCATTCCTTCAGCACTTTTGCAAGGGATGATTTGTCGAGCTACAAACATTGAATTATTGACACCACCCAACATAAATTTTTTACCTCTTACATCACCTGTACATGGAATGCGATATTTAATGATTATAAGAAGTTAAGTTTGTATACAGAATGAAAAAAAGACAAATGGAAACGTACCATATTGTAAATTCTTTAGATAAGCCAAAATCAATGGCTTTGTGATGCTTCCCTTGGAGCGATTTTCTTCACTTTTCTCCGCCTCCTCTTCAAAGAACACAGATATAACAATCTCCGATATTTCCTCCGCATCTGATTTCGAAGCTTGACCATCTTTTCCTAATTGTTGTATCAGAAATGGAAGTTTCGTCGGAGACGATGTCGAAACAGATTTTGCTTGAAGTTTAGCATTTGAGGGCACTTGAAGCGAGAAAGCATTATTTGTTCTTAAAGACGATAAGAGCAAAGCAACGAAAAGAAACAGATTATGCATTCTCGGTTTGGGTTATTCTCTTCTTCGGTATTAGCTATGTCTTCTACCTTTAAATATGGATTAGACTGTTACTTTTTTTTACTTGACATCATGTTCATGTTTAGAATAATGCAGAGGAGGAGGATCTACGCAGAGGATCGCTGCTTCAACAAAGGAATGATATGTACGTACTACCATAGTTAGCTACTAAGAAGAACTTAAAACAGCTAGGTAGGTAGGCACTATGTGAGAAGAAGGAAGGATGACACTTTCCCGCTGGTACACACACCGAAATGTGTAAAACAATGACAAGCAAAAGATAGACCAATAATTTTTATACTTATATATTTTAATTACTTGATTCTGATGTAGCGCTGCTCGGTCTTAGACTACTGAAGCTTCTAATTGAATTCGATGAATTCCCTTTCGAGGAATGACTTGAAGTTATAATATCTCGCATATCATGTTCTCGAAGTGTAGGGCGACTCAAGTCATCTCCAGCCAAAGTCTCCGCAGAACCAATAGATTGCTCAATAACATCATTGATAAGGTTCATGTCTACTCTAAGCATCTCAGACCCTTCTTTTTGATACAGAAGAGGCGCGAAATCATATCCAATAAGGACGTCATCCTTGTAGTATCTTTTGGAAATTTGCACTGATTCAGCAGAAATATTGGAGATTCCTGTCATGATGATAATAACACTACTGAACTACTCGATTAATGATGAGTGAGTGACTGCATACATGAAAAGAATCACACAAATAATGTAAAAGGAACTTACACGCAAGTGATTACGAACACTCTCGGGATTGTTTAGATCTTCTGGCCAAAAGCCACCGTTAAGTCTAATTCTTTTTCTCGCAGCAACTGAAAGAAGAGGACTATCTGCATCCAAAATGTGTCTCCCATGCCAAACTCTGTTGAAGTATGGATGGCTTCAATGTCGAATGAGATGGATTAGTACAGCTCCTTTTTCAGAAGGACTAGGAATAGAGAAAGCAATGTCGATAACTTACGTAGGCTCCTCCATATTCACACGAAGGAAACGTGCAATAGGCTCATATGGGTAACTCTCTTTTTCTTTTCGAACCATAACACTCATGTTCGCATCAAGAATCTCTCCACCGGCTTCATTACTCAATTGATTTACCAATTGAAACTAGGGAGGGATCGATATTTGTTAGTATCAGGGAACATCGTCTTCATATGCAAATCATACTTGACTCACCTTGATAACTGGACACATGATTTGTGTCTTTTTCCTGAGGGGAGGTCGATTAGGAGTACGAACTCCAACCTGAGGAGATTTTGGAATTACTTGACTCTCTTCATGATCACTATCATCCTCGCTATACTCCCCCTCTGTCGCGCTGTAATTTTCACTCTCTTCTGGAATTGTTTCATGGATCTCCATGCTCATCCCACTCATGGACCTTTTTGTTGTGTCATTCGACGGTTCCAAATCTTCGAGATTTCTCTTGGATGGTGTCTGAGCATCGTCTTCTGTCTGTCCATATTCGACACACACTGCATCGCTAAAAGTAACTTGAGCATGAGATTGAATACGCCCAATCTTTCCAAACATAATTGCTGTACAGATACCAGCGTAAAGGAGGCCAATAAAACTCTCGGCCGTGCTGAGCAAAGTCACTAGCATAACTACCACTACTACATTTCCCTCTTTGCAAGGTTACCTAAAATGTAAAACAATGACAAGCAAAAGATAGACCAATAATTTTTATACTTATATATTTTAATTACTTGATTCTGATGTAGCGCTGCTCGGTCTTAGACTACTGAAGCTTCTAATTGAATTCGATGAATTCCCTTTCGAGGAATGACTTGAAGTTATAATATCTCGCATATCATGTTCTCGAAGTGTAGGGCGACTCAAGTCATCTCCAGCCAAAGTCTCCGCAGAACCAATAGATTGCTCAATAACATCATTGATAAGGTTCATGTCTACTCTAAGCATCTCAGACCCTTCTTTTTGATACAGAAGAGGCGCGAAATCATATCCAATAAGGACGTCATCCTTGTAGTATCTTTTGGAAATTTGCACTGATTCAGCAGAAATATTGGAGATTCCTGTCATGATGATAATAACACTACTGAACTACTCGATTAATGATGAGTGAGTGACTGCATACATGAAAAGAATCACACAAATAATGTAAAAGGAACTTACACGCAAGTGATTACGAACACTCTCGGGATTGTTTAGATCTTCTGGCCAAAAGCCACCGTTAAGTCTAATTCTTTTTCTCGCAGCAACTGAAAGAAGAGGACTATCTGCATCCAAAATGTGTCTCCCATGCCAAACTCTGTTGAAGTATGGATGGCTTCAATGTCGAATGAGATGGATTAGTACAGCTCCTTTTTCAGAAGGACTAGGAATAGAGAAAGCAATGTCGATAACTTACGTAGGCTCCTCCATATTCACACGAAGGAAACGTGCAATAGGCTCATATGGGTAACTCTCTTTTTCTTTTCGAACCATAACACTCATGTTCGCATCAAGAATCTCTCCACCGGCTTCATTACTCAATTGATTTACCAATTGAAACTAGGGAGGGATCGATATTTGTTAGTATCAGGGAACATCGTCTTCATATGCAAATCATACTTGACTCACCTTGATAACTGGACACATGATTTGTGTCTTTTTCCTGAGGGGAGGTCGATTAGGAGTACGAACTCCAACCTGAGGAGATTTTGGAATTACTTGACTCTCTTCATGATCACTATCATCCTCGCTATACTCCCCCTCTGTCGCGCTGTAATTTTCACTCTCTTCTGGAATTGTTTCATGGATCTCCATGCTCATCCCACTCATGGACCTTTTTGTTGTGTCATTCGACGGTTCCAAATCTTCGAGATTTCTCTTGGATGGTGTCTGAGCATCGTCTTCTGTCTGTCCATATTCGACACACACTGCATCGCTAAAAGTAACTTGAGCATGAGATTGAATACGCCCAATCTTTCCAAACATAATTGCTGTACAGATACCAGCGTAAAGGAGGCCAATAAAACTCTCGGCCGTGCTGAGCAAAGTCACTAGCATACAGCTCTTTTGGTTTACATGATCATTTCCTGTCGCGGTATATACAGCGCCGTAACCTACCGTTGTAAATCTAATACAAACGAGTGAGTTTTGAATAAGCGTTTCTTCAAAGAAATAAAAACCGTAAAATATACGTACGTTGTCCAACTCAATGCAAAACCATCTGCAAGTGTTGTGGAAGCATCTTGACTTCCAAAACTGTCTCCAGCCACAATGATACACTGAGGTTCCGCTTCCCCTGCCTATATTAATTGTGAGAAAAATACGAGCGTCCAATTCTCAATAAGAAAGCTATTTCAAAACTTACATATTTGAAAATGACTCCAAAGAGAAATACCAACAAGAGAAAAATCACTACAAATGACAAAAAGACAACCGAGAAGCCACTCTTGAACGTCCAGTTAATGTACTTCACCATTGCACCTGATGGAGAATAAGAGAAATGATCTGGATCAATATGACAAAGCAATCTATTGTATCTTGCTTTAGATGTGACAGTGTATTGCTTTCTCGGAAGTTTCTCAAATGAAACTGGAGTATCTACTATCTCCCGCTGAGTGTTTTGAAAGCGACTTTCAGCAGCGGCATCTATTTCAAGCTCTTGTTGAATCTGTTTGCGCATTTTAAATGCAGCGATTCTTGTTTTAACTCTCTTAGCCCAATGCATAGGCTTTCTCTCTCGTCTTGCTCTAACTTGTACTTCCTGTCTGAACAAGTCGCCGGTGAAATTCGGACTTGCAAAAGTTCTATCATTGAGCGCTAGAATATCTTCAGGGGCAGCGATAGTGTTTCTGAGTGCATCAGTACCATTACCAACTGGTCCAGATCCTTTCTTTGCTCTCCGAGCTTTCTTCTTTTTGGAGTTTCCCATGACGTCTTGTTGTTGTCGTTGTTGTTGCAAAAGAAGAGATGAATCAAGCAGACGAGCAACGAGTGAGTCGTGTTGTAAGTAGTATTCCGGCTGCACCTTTTTATGATGCTGATGCTTTGCAATGAAGCATAGATAAAGTTGGGATCTCCACAAAATACATGTAGAATCGTTTCAGTATCGCAAGTACGGAGAAAGGTCTACGGCAATTTTTACATTTTTACAGAGTGTCATAACGTAAAGCAGCATGAAAATAGTGTAACTTAAACTCTAAGACAAACTAGGCTATTATCAGACATTCTTTCCATTTTGAAAATCTACAAGCTAGCCATTTTAATCATAAACTTTCGTGCTACAATGGAAAAGTGAGAAAGATACCACTTGCCTGATGACTCAACTAGTCTCAACTGTAAGTTGTAAGTACTAAGCAAGGATGAGGTAGAGTTTTACTTTGCTGCATACAAGTATATCGTGATAGTTACTAGCTATTGATCACAACGTATTGTACTCATCCGTGAATGAATGCACTTCGCCAAAGTTTCTTTCAACCAAGAGCATTAGCACGAAGCATTGAAATCTGAAGCGAATTGTAAATAAACTAATGTTGTTGATACGGCTATTTTTGTTGCTACCATCTGTAGCTCTTGCCTTCTCACCTCCTTCAAATAATCCTCTAGGAGTAGGATATCAGAATAATGTTCGTAGCAGTCCGTCACAGCTACACGGTGCTCGCGAGGATGAGATTAGAAGAAAGGTAAGCACGAAAATTCAGCCGTTTTTTGTTCACTTTCTCATCACCTCATACATAATTTGACCATGATCCACTCTACAATAGATTATGAAACTAAAGAAAGATGGACGGATAAAGAAGACAACTTCCCAAGAATCTTCCACAGAGACAGTTTCAGATGGCGAACTTTCATCTTTGGATAAATTAAAGCGAGAAAGGCAAAAGATGAGAGAAAACCCAATTATGGATAAATACAAAGATAAAATATCAAAGAAGCTGGGTAACAAAGATAAATTATTAGGTAGCAAGTTTGGTGAGTTTGAAGCAACAGGTGTATCTAAGAAAGATGATGATATAGATGAAATCCCAACAAAAGATGACATGGATGAGGATGAGTTGGAAATGCTTGAAGCTGTAGAAAGAGCCTTGGAGGCAAAAAGAAAAAGAGAAGTCGCACAACAGCAAAACGTCAAAGTCTATGATGAAATGGAGGAGCTAGCCAAAAAAATGAGCGATGAAATCGATCAGAAGAAGCAAACAGTTGCTACCAATTCGACTTCCATTACAGTTGATAAAGTGAATAAAACAACAACAGGTATCGGTGGGGCATGGGCAAAGGATAAAGTTTCCGAAGTTGACACATATCGACCTGCCAATGGAGGCTGGGGATACTTTCCTAGACCCAAGGACATTAGTAAAGCATATGGAGGCGGAAAGCGAGTAGGTAAAGATGTGAAAAGTACATTTGAAGATGAACTTCGAAAGCAAAAAGAAGTAGAGGAAACACGTGAAAAATTGAGAAGATATAGAGAAAAAGTTGGGATTGAAGTTCAATCAGAAAAGGACCATGCAAAAGAAATCGAAGAAGCACTTGCTTTGGGTCAACGCGCGATGGAACGTGGTGTATATGCGACAGCAGTGTCTGCCCTCGAAAAGGTTACAAAATGGTGTTCCCCTAATAGTAAGGTTGGTGGTCAAGTCTTTTTAGAATTGGTGAGTTGAATTGATTTTGATTTTTGAATAAGTGAAAATCTACCTCTCACAAATAATATTTGTATTGTTAGGCTATGGCGTATGAAGCAGTCGGGCGAACAAGTGAGGCAATTCAAGTATATTCCACTCTAACAACATCTAGAATGGAAAATATAAAATATAATGCGAAGAGATTGCTATATGGCATTGAAGCCATGCAGTTCATGAGAAATGAGGCAAAGTCTGCCTCTTTTTCAAGAAAAAAAGCAAGTCAAACATTCATTGATACCACTGGGTTGGGTAATATCGCCAACAATTTCGATGATAAATACAATACTGCATACATTGACCTAGATAGAAGAGGTGGATTCTATAGAAAGCTGACAGAAAGTGTTGTGAGATCTATTCGTGAGGCTCGTCAAATCTTATTAGCAGCTACTGACTCCTCTGAAGTTGATCGCACGAAAATTATACAGGCTCTTCGTTCAATGGATCGCAGTTTTAGTGATGCACTTCGTGCAGAAATCAAGAAAAATACACCAAAGCCGGAACCAGTAGCAGTCATCAATGGTGTGCCCATTGTTGGTAGAGATGATGAAGAAGAAAGCGCATCAGCTGTTGGCTTGAATACATTCAACCTCGGAGACATGGATACTGTGAAAGAAAACATCAACGGTGTATGGAAACTTCAGTTAATTGCCGATTCAAAAGGTGATGGTGTAAGCTTTTTCAACAAAACCCTTGCTTGGCAAGATATGAATGTTGAAGATATGACCTATACTGCTGCAGGGCCAAGTGGTTTCTTGTCTTTGTCTCAATCTGGAGACTTTGAAATTAACGAAGAACAGAGAATAATCATCCGAAAAAATGTTGAGAAGGAGGGTACTGCTGCATTCTGGACTGATGTATATTCTGATAACTTATCTGGTCCAACTGCATCTATCAACTTGCAACAACAGATTATATCCGTAGATTCAGAACTTCTTGTGACTAGAACTGTTTTACCTAAGTCAAAAATGACTGAGACAATTAAAGGCTACTTCAACGTCTGGAGAAAAAGTCAAACCAGTTTTCAGTAACAAGAATATATTAAAAAAGTAAAACATTTTACTATTAGGAAATTCAAATCGAAATTTTATACAAATTTTTAGTTCCCTCCAGTTTCTGGTTCCGTCATAGGTACGACATGACATCACCTCTTGGCCAATGATGGGGGAATGACAACATACATCCTACTATGACGAGTGGTATGAGCAAGTACGTACATTTGAAAAAGCGATCAAAACAACACTCCATCTTCCATCTTCACAATAAAGTGCAAGAGGAACTGGTTGAATAGGTATAGGTGACCAACAGATGTCTGGAGAGAAGAAACCAAACAAACTCCTTCCCATTGCTGCAGGATGCATTGCAGGGGCAATTGAAGCAACAGCGGTATGGCCTTTAGAGTTTATCAAAACTCAACTACAACTGAGCGGGAAAGGTGCAGTTCCTTACAATGGTGTAATCTCGGGATTGCGTTATACAGTTCAAACCACAGGTCGGTAAATCGAAGACTAGCAATGTGTTTCTTCCTTCTTACAATAACTTGATCTCACTGCACTTTTGGACAGGTTTCTTTTCATTGTATCGGGGTTTAGCGCCAACCCTAGTAGGGTCAGTCCCAAAAGCTGGGATTCGGTTTGGCTTAAATGCAGCAATCAAAGAAAGCCTTCGAGATAAAAATGGAAATCTGACAATAAGTCAAAACTTTGTTGCAGGATTAGCCGCAGGTGTCGCTGAGGCTTTGTGTATAGTAGCGCCAGTTGGTGAGTTTCTCACGATATTCTGTGTCTGCAGTAGGTATCTTTCTTTTCTCTCATCATGAACATTCCCATTACAGAGACGGTGAAAACGCGGTGTATTGAACTGAACAAACCTTTTATTGAGGGGTTGAAGCACATTATTAAAAGCGAAGGGGTAAGTGGGATATATAAAGGTGCGACTGCAACAGCTTTAAAACAAGGGAGTAACATGGCGTTGAGATTTTCCTTTTACAATGAATACAAGAAATATTTTACAAGAGAAGGAAATAATTTGTCACCTATTCAATCTTTAATTGGGGGGATGTGCTCAGGATGCTTTTCTACGTTAGGAAATAATCCATTTGATGTAGTCAAGACTCGAATGCAAGGCACAAAGGCTTCGCAGTACTCGAGTACACTGGATTGCTTAGTTCAAATTGTAAAGAAAGAAGGATTCCGTTCACTATATACAGGAGTAGTTCCACGTTTAGGGAGAGTTGTTCCAGGGCAAGGAATTATATTCTGTTGTTACGAAATGATTCAAGAGAAGCTGGCAACTCTCGCGATATTTAGTTGAAATCCAACCTTATTATAAAATTGTACTAAAAACAAAATAGGCTAAATCATATGTTGAAAAAATATAAGGTAACCATGTTACTCTCATCATTATTACAACTAAATATGAAAGCTTTTTCAATTCAATTAGATCGAGAGCGCTATCGCTTGATTAGATATCAATCTAATAACTTGTACGTAACATGGAAAACACCCCCATTGTTGTGTGATGACGTCAAACGAACATCAAAGCGGGCCTTGCAATTTTTTTCTCCGCCAATGAAATCGACAGCGTTCGAGTTGCGCGTGTGCGAAAAGTGTGAATTTTTTATTGAGGGACTTGTCCAACTGTCCACTGTCCATTGTCCACAATAATGAACAACTCATTTAACAACAACAAACCATCCCTATAACCATCTATCGTTCATATTTATTTTTATAATTTTACACATCCACATTGCACATCGAGTAAGGTTTGGTAGAAGCAGAAAAATTCCCCAGAAACGATCAAAGTTGTTATTGAGTGTCATCGTCCAACATGCAACAAAAGAGGGTACCTGCAAAAGTTGTAAAATATATATCGAGGTTCATAGGATCAAGGCCATGGGTTTGTTTAGTGGGGGCGCTTTTAGTCTCCGCAATTGTTATAATTATTGACATAACTTTTATCTTTAAGGGTATCAAGTTCGAGGTATCAAATAAGGGATGGAAGTCTCGTGGTACTTTGATAGCAAAGAGGGGAATGCAAAGTGATGTCATCCTTTTTCACCAAGATTCCCTTTACAATGATCAATTTCTATCAGAATTCAAAGAATTGCCGATACAAATTACTGAAAAGTATAATTCGCCTTGGGAATATCTACAATCCAATGTAGTTCCAGGATACATTGCCCTCGGGATATTTCGAAAACTGGAAACAAAAAATTCAGATTCATCTTGTAATTCAAATTGGTTCTCTAAATTCAATCCTGGTAATGAAAATTATTTAAGCGCAATGTACAAGGGTAAAAATTTGCTCGACCCTGAGTCGGTCCTTGAAATTTGTACAGCGGAAAGAACAACAATGGATGCTTTAAAAAATGGTGATTTTTGTAGTGTCTGTGATCAGTGCCCGATCCCATTTTCATTGACAGCAGCTATAGGTGCAGCTCTTGGAATGGATGGCAGTGATAGTTGTGAAGTTTTAGTGTCATCATACGCTTCTAATCAGAGTATAATCACGGGTCAACTTGCAAACTGTGCCAACGCATTGAGAGACCCCGATTCTTTTGTATGCGAACTTCCCATTTTTAGCGGGCTTTTTGTCGACACCAACTTTGGAGTAGATGGTAACTTTGATCTGGAGTACTCATCATCATATTTTTCATCGGATGACATAACATATGAGACTGTTGAAAGTTTGTATCAAATCACTGGATCTTTTGGAAAGAAAAAGGATTACGTTGATATTGTATATGATACAAGTTACGAGGACTTCAACATAATATCTCAAGAAGAAATTATGTTGAAGGATGTTGTAAGTACACCGTATTTTCTGCAAGAATTCATGGTAATTCGTATGTATTGAATTAGAACATTACTCATGTTATACTTTGCATTGATATAAAGGCTTTAGCTTTTGTTTCGGTCATTGTAACAACGCTCGCGATTTTCATTCACACCAAGTCCATGTGGTTGACAGCAATGGGTTGTGTTCAGATTATTTTTGCTGCGCCATTTGCATTCTTTTTTTATCGCGTCGTAGGAAAAATAACTTTGTAAGTTTGATGAAAAGAAAACACACACCACACATATCATTACCTTTTCAATTTGTTTTTGACAACAATTTTGCAGCTTTCCAGTTATCAACTTGATTGGGCTCTTTGTTTCGTCGGCACTTGGAGCAGGTAAGTTAATCGAGCCAAGTTCTTTTAGACTCATCATTGACAAATCAGAACCTAATAATATTTTCCTAGACGACTTATTTGTTGCGGTTGATGTAAGTATTCATTTGTTACAGATTTACAGGAGATTCGTAGAGACATACTAATCCTTTGTTATGATAGAAATGGAAGAATGCTCGCCTGGAGAATCCTTTGGTTTCGACCGAAGATATTGCAGAATTAGCCTTACCAGATGCTGCAGGGGCAATGCTATTGACGACTAGTACTACTTCTGTGGCTTTCTTTGCAACTTGCGTATCTCCGGTGCCACCAGTGTACACATTTGCATTGTTTTGTGGTTTACTTGTGATTTTCAACTATGTATTGAATATCGCTTTGATCTTTCCAGCGTTAGCGTTATATGATAGATGGCTAATGGATGGTAAAAAGAATATTTTCATTGCGTGCTTGATGAAAAAAGAAAACCCTTACGATCAAACCCCAAGTGATCATGATGAAGGAAGCGATGTTGAAGTTTCAGAATCTTTCATACATCGTCTACTGTCATTGTTTTACAAGTACCTTCACCGATTTCGGTTCATCTTTCTTGTAGTGATGATAGCGGTTACGACAGTTTGTTGTTATTATGCAGTCGGCATTAAGTTACCAGAGAATTCAGATGTACGTATGTTGCCAGATACGATATCATATGAGAAGCATTACATTTGGTTTCGAAAGTTGCTTGCATATCAGTCAAGAGTTGGAGGTGGAAATATTGTACGATTTTTTTTTGGCTTACAACCAGCGGATAATGGGTATCATCGTGATCCAGATACTTTATCGAATCTTGTCCTCGATAACAATTTCGATCCAAGCACAACCCAGTCTCAGATATTTTTGAAGGAGTTTTGTGGGAATCTGTTTCAAAATGAATTCGTCCATTTACCATATGAAAATTACAATTGTTCTATCAATGAATTCGATCACTGGCTTAGTGAACAAGCTACAACAACAGATCAGCTAGATGGCTTTTCAACCATGTGTGGGGACGAAAATTCCCTCCCAATGGACCCACTATTTTTCCATTCTTGCTTCTCTTTTTGGTTCCGAGAAGTAGGAGTTCAATTGTATGATGATAAAAATGTCTTGGATAGGGATGGAATTGTAAAAGTCCTTTGGTTTGATGCTATTGCAAAAGTTCGATTTGAAGATCCATACTATGATCTACGGAAAGATTGGCTTTTGTTTGAGAATTGGATGAAAAATGAAGTAAGCAATGGGCCTCATGAGCTACAAAGTGGATTTCTTCATGGAAGCGTATTTTGGTGGAAAGACACGAGCGGCCAGGTGTTGAATACTGCGCTAAGCGCGGCAGCGATTGCTGTCGGCTTCGCAGCAATAATTGTACTTGTTTCAAGCCGCTCGATTCGATTGACCTTTTTCTCAGGCCTCTGCATTGTTTACATTCTTGCATCGGCCACTGCCAGTCTTGTGTCTATAGGGTGGGAGCTTGGATTTCTTGAAAGTGTTTGCTTTGCTATTCTCATTGGAATCTCTTCAGACTTTGTTATCCATTTCACTCATGCATACAATGCGTATGCAGGCAGCGTATCTAGGGAATTACGAACGGAGTCTGGATTGAAACATATGGGTCCGTCAATCCTTGCAAGTGCAATAACTACATTCACAGCTGGATTTGTCATGTTATTTTGTACATTGACTTTTTTTGCAAAGTTCGCTCAGATGCTCATGTTTACAATTATACATGCAATTATTGGATCATTCGTTGTTTATCTTACTGTAAGTACCCTTATCTATGATTTGTAATGCAAATTGAATGAACGTGCTCACAAAATATTTTGCAATATGAAGTTGACCGATATTTTCGGCCCAAAAGAACCGACAAAGTTATTCAATAGAATTGTTGCCAAAATTGCAGGAAGGCAGAAAGCCGATGATAATATTGATAAGGATAATTCATTTGAGGATAATCCATCAATGAGTCAAAAGGAGTATGAAAGTTGAATTCATACTTGTGTAAAAATACATAATAAATGTGTCTTATTATTTTTAAATATATCGCCTTGTAGAAGAATCATCATGATCAGAACCCTTTGACCATTTTGAACCTCTTGTGTACAAAGTCTATTCCAGTGATCTTTACTTTTGACTAGCCCCTATCTTCTTTCTTTGGGCATGCGGAATCCAAGACAAATATTTGCTATTGCAAAGACGAATTCGTTTTCTGAACAAAAAATAATGTTAATAAGTACCATGAAAAGAGCATACATGTCGTAGGTATACAACCATACCGACTTACTTTTGCTTTTTGAAATCTGAAATGATATCTTGCCTCACATATACAACATGCTGACCCTTCCATACTTTGATCATATCCAAACTTTGGAGTGTGCTTATAATATCCTCTGCTTTGATTCCAGTCAATTCACAAAGTTCCTTGATTTGTATATTATCTTCTGGCTTCTGCTCATCGAGTAGAGTAAGCAAGACATGAGTCCAATAACTACGATATGAAATTTTTCCTAGGTCACTTAGTGGCTTTTCTGGCGACCCAGGTTTTCCTTCCCTTTTACTGAGCTCATAGCTCAAACTGATAATGAATTTACCGTACCCACATTTCTCTATAAAAAGAGAAAACATCTATGTCAGAAAACGCTGGGTAATATGAAAATTAGCAAGACTCTTGCACTTACGAAATTGTGGAAATGTTAAAATACACGCCAAGTTGTAATCTTCAGCGCTCTGCTTTTCTTTTGAAAAGTATCCAACAATATGAGCTCCATTTTCATCTGTTTCTGTGATGACATAAAAGTTGAATGGGTCTACATCGTAATACAGGTTCTTATGGTCTAGAAATAGCTTTGCCAAAAGACACAAGTTCTGACAATAAACTCGATGATCTTTTCCATCAATCTCATAAACACAGAGGTTACAAGTAGGTGTTCCTTCTCTATAAATCTCTTGACCAGGAGGAGATCTCCAAGAACACTCTTGTTTATGCTTCAAATAGTTTTGCTTTCGCTTGCAGTATTTCAGACAAAACTCGCAAACAAAGAGCTTTTCTTCGTAAGAATATTCCTCGGGATAAGGAGAATAATACCATGCTTCCACTTCCCATGGTCCCATGTAGATTTTTTCAATATTTTTCACCTTTGTCGCCTCTTCATGTTCGCGTTCTAATGCGGCCAAAGTTGGATCGCCCCCAGCATTACTTGATCCATGCCAGTTACCACCACCAATACGGAATTCACCGCCAGTATTTACATTTGCTTGTCTAGTTCTCCTAGTCACTGGTTTCTTCGCATCTTCTTTCTCATCACCATCTGTACTCCCGGTAGAAGGAGCTTCGCTGTCTTTTTCTTTAATTTCTGCTCTCTGGATCGTAGCCAAGTCAAATTTTGATAATGAAATCCATTCGTCAAGTCTTCGATCGTGATCAGTGTAATGAACATAGTAATCAATTTCACTGGCTTTCAAACCTTCCACATCACTTTCAGAAGCTTTCAATCCAAGGAGTTTTGGTTTACTCGTTGTTGTCTCCGTTGACGGTTTCTTTTGTACTTTTCTCTTTTTATTTCTACGTTCCCAAAAATCGCTTGGTCTCCTTTCAACAACAGTTGCTTCAAGCTTTGAATTCTCACCCTCTCTCCAGGTCACAAGTACCATACCTTTATCTCCAACCTAGGAGTAATTTATATTGAATGATGCAGGGAGACAGGAAAATCAGAAATGAAACAAAAATGAAGTAGGGTGTTCACGGCGCATCAACTTACTCGTAAAGGTTCAATTTCATCCATTTCCTTCATTTGTTCTTCCTTTGCAGCTACCGGCTCCTTGCTCGTATCTGACATAGTTTTGTGTATATATCTTGACTAGTAGAGTTGCTCAGCTTTCTATAGATCTACCATAAACTCAGAAGTCTTCAATTATATTAATATGATTACCCATTGATGATGAAGTGCTCCATGTCCATAGTAATACGTACTGTAGTACCGTAAGCAAAACGAAAGAGGGAGAGAGAAAGTGAAGATATGTAAATACGGCCGACGGACGAACCAAGCCGCTCTAAAGTGACGTCCTTCTCCACCCATTCTGCACGTCATTGTAAAATATGAGATGAAGGATGAAGCATGATGTTTGGTAACATATGTAACATGGTAATTCGGTAACTCCTATTGGCACTCTCAAGCTAGAGACGGGTAGGGGCAACACCAAATCACAAAAGACAAAACATATTTCCAGGGCGATCTTAGAACAATGAGGATTTGTCTATACATTGCAACATTGTTGGTGATAGTCTGCATGAATGAGATCTTGGCTTTTTCTGGTCAACCAACTAAAAGTAACGAGATTGTGAAACCGAGCTCAAGAAGAAATATTTTAAAAAGTGGGATCACAGCAGCTGCCGCCCTTGTCGTCTTGGATCAAAACGCGGATGCTGCTTTTGGTGAAGATGGTTCAAAACAAGAACCTTTTAGGGTCATATTGTCTGTACAGACGGATAGGAGTACTGAGAAACAAGATAATTTGGAAATAGAGGTCATACCTGAATGGGCACCGTTGGCATCAGCAAGGTTTAAAGAACTCGTCGAAACAGGATTCTATGATGGATCTAGGTTTCATCGCGTGCTCGTTTTTTATGTCGCTCAATTTGGAATATCTTCGGATAAATCAAAAAATCAGGAATGGATTTTTTGTGAAAGAAATTGCAAAAGCCTTCCAGATGAACCAAGGTTAATGAACAACAAAAGAGGGACTCTTTCTTTTGCATCGTCTGGGAAGAATTCGAGACAAACCCAAGTATTCATTAATCTTGTAGACAATGATGGAGTTCCAAACTTCCTAGACGCGCAGGGATTTGTGCCTTTTGCAAGAGTTGTTGATAATGAAAAAAATTGGGCAGTTTTGGATAAGCTGAATAAAGAATATGGAATTCAGGAGAGTATTAGTGGTGGTATGGTAGGCTCAGTGAACCAAGCTAAGGCTTCATTCTACGGAGAAGAATATTTAGATGCTCTCTTTCCGAAATTGTCAGTTATAAAGAGTGCTAAAATAATTTGATCGAAGATACATATTTGCGATGAGACGGTATTCTAGGAATTAACCGTAAATGTAAACAAAACTTATCCCGAAGGACTGTATTAATTTAGGTGCTATCAAAACAGTAAGACTGACAAAAGATTTTGCAAAGTGTTGAAGAAAAACAAACTCAATTTCGGCGAGCTCATTCCCACTAAAATCTCAAATTTAACCGTTTCGCTAACGCTCATCAGTTGATGCACAGTTCCAACCCTGTGACGTCATTATGACGTCGATGATTTTTCACGTACCAAACAAGTACTACGTGAAAAAATACCCTGCGACAGAGGAAACCTATCAGGTAGTAGGCGCAGGGTTCATAACCTGATATTTCTCATAGTATTGAGAAATAGAGAAATCTTGACTAAAACGAAGCTTCCGTGGAGCAAGAAGTGTTCCTAGACTTGGCTGTCTCCTATAGCAGACTATCAATCTGTTGATATTAGGAGGTGCACCTGTATCATTTGCTGATAGAGAAGACCAGGGGTCTTCATTAGGTGGTTCAAGGATGCAGTCTTTAAAGGCAGCTTGGATTTTTTTACGATTCGGGTCAAGGGGGTTATAGGGTAGCTGGAAGACAAGTGGCCTATCGCTAGAAGTACTAGCTCGGCTACATGAAGATCCTGACGCGTGTTTTTGTATTGTTTCTGCAAAAAGGGGTTTGATGACACTGGGACGATGTCCTCGGCGCACTAACCTGTTGAAGCATAACTTTAGATAATCAGGAATCTTTGTCTTATCAGAGAAAAGAGTGACGGCTCTATGTACCATTCCGAAAATTACACTTTTTGTCACACCAGGGGCATGGCACGAGTGTGGCGGGATGTATAGGTACAGATTCAAACTCTTTTCATAGATAGATGTATGGCATATACCATTAACATCTAAATGGATGTTTAAATCCAAGAATACTGCTGAGGAGGAGAAGTCTTCGACTTCCCATTGAAGAGGCTTCAAGGAAGGGTTGTCTTTGAAGAATTGATCATTCGCTCCAAACGTACTCACTACTCTCTTGAACTCTTCTCTTCTTTGTAGGTCGTTGTCTTGTAAGGGAGTCCAAAGGCCGAGGCTATCGTCTATGTATCGCTTGTAGAATCCAAGTTCCGGGAAGAGAGGGATAATATCTAGCTCGAAGATGCAGTAGTAAAGTGTGGCCCATTCAGGTGCACAGGGTGCACCCATGGCAGTACCAGCAAGTTGCAGAAAGTAACAGTCTCCAAATTTGAATAAATTGTAACTCATGATGAGTTCCAGTGCGTGTTCTAGCGCGGAGACAGATATGTTTGCTGCTTTTTTAATTGCTAAACCTTTAGGATGTGAAGTAAGGAACTTCATGATGATAGGTAAAGCGTGACCAAGATGGATGTTAGTGTACATAGACACTGCATCCATTGTAAAAATGGATGTGGCAGCAGGCCATCGCTTGGCACGAAGGTCAACAACGATGGATTTGGAATCTTTAGCGATATAGGGGAGGCGGGCTGTGATTTTCTTGAGCTCCTTGTCTACCCAGCGACCTAAGCCTTCAAGTAAGCTACCACTGTAAGAAATAATGGCACGAGTCTTGAGCTTTGGTTTATGGATCTTGGCGAGTAAGTACATCCAAGAAAAACCACGGTCGTCGCTGTCAGAGTCTGTGAAGTTGTACTGCAGCATTCTTTTGATAAAGTTTGTGTTATCAAATCCAATCTTGGTATCGAAGTTACGAATAAAATAATGCAACTTTTCAATCGCTTCATTTTGTAAAGTTTTCGCTTCTTCTTGAGTAAGTCGTTGATAAGTATATCTATCCGAGAGATGATCTCTCCAAGCGAGATCTAGATATCTCTCACGATCCATAATGGCTGGACCGAGATTTTTATCTGTGTGAAGGACAACTATTTCTGGGTGCTCTTTTAACCAGGTCAAAGCATCCAGTTGATGGGCTAATAGCTGTATTGGAGCATTTTTATGACGACGAGGAGTGGCAAAGTTACGTCGTAGCTCCATTTCGAAATTCATTAGGCGTTGCATGCAAGGAGCAGGAGCATCCGGTGGTTCCCAATCTTTGCTCTTAATGTAAAGGTCAGGTGCCTCTTCGGCATCTTCTTCTTTTCCAGCAAACATTAAGCGTGTGCAAAAGTCTTTCTTTAGAGTTTCTAATCCAGTCTCATCAATGCGGGTTTGCTGAGAAGGATGCAGGCAAAAGTTCAAACCTAAACCGAGAAGAGAACGGAGAGCAGGTATAGGTTTGTTTTTATTTGATCGAAGATCATGGTAACTAAAATGGCGAGGGGAATAGAGTAGGGAGTCAAGAGGAATATTCTGGAGAATTTGTTGGACAATATAGCCCATACGAAACTGATTGGGAGAAAGAAAAGAATCTGAATATGAATAAAGAAATTTAAACTTATTCAGAATTCTAGTTCTTTCTTTCCGCTCAATATTTCTCAATTTTGACCAGTACGCTTGCTTTTCTTTGACTTTTTGTTTCCACTGTCTCTTTTGGTGTCTTTGCCTTTGTGCCCTTGTCCATTTTTTTGTTGCTCGTTCTGATTCTTTTTCTTTTTCTTTTTTGACGAGGCGCTGCTCTTCTTTGTGGCGCCCCTTTTGGAGTTTTTTGCTTTTTCTTTCTTTGCTTTTTCAATCTCCATGATACGACGATCAACCAAATCGTTCATAGTATCTACATCCATAGAAGCCATAGCCTGATCGACATTCATTTGGATGTTGTTAACATCAGCCGCCGCTTGGGTCTTGGATCTTCTTTTAGCGATGGCATCATGTGTTAGTTGATTCAGAATAATCTCTTGGTGCAACTTTACAGTTGCTACAAGGATTTTATGCATTTGCTTTTTCACGTCATTCACACAAGATTGGTTTCTCTCGATAGCAGCTCTATAGCTTGCAATTTTCTCGCTAGTACCATCCTGACGCTCAAAAGATTTAACTCTTCCAAAGTAGATTTTTGAAAAAGATTCGTCATCCAGAACTGCTTCGGTCATCACTTCAGCAAGTGATTCCATCCTGTTATCGTCATCGGTGTCCTCTGAAGCACCTTGTAATAGCAGGCTGTCCAAAAACAGTTCTCTTGTGAAATTGTAAACAGTTTCCTGTAGCGATTTCTTAGTGGTTTCAATTTCCAGTGTGGCAGTTTCCACCATCAGCTCCTTCATTTTTTTCTGGTATTCTTGAAGGGCGATGGAGGCTCTCCCTTGAATCGATTTAAATTCGTCAGTATTTGAAATTTCGGGAGTACCAGTAAGTGCAACTTTTAGCGCTATGTTTTTTGGAATGAAGTTATCTTCCAAAAGGCGATTGCTGCGTTCTTTTTGTTTCTGGAATTTCAGTAGGTCTTTGATGAAGTCATTCTTAGACCTAACAGTTTGCTCGCTGTCACGAGCTGCTTCGTGGAGATTCAAGCAACCACTCTCAAAGGTAGCTAGTAGTCTATCTTTATCTGAGTTAGACTTGGGTTGGATAATACTAGTTTCACCAATCCGAGTCCGTTTGTTTCTTAGGATACTCGGTTGAGAGGCAGAAGTCGATGCTGAATGCTGCATTGTTATGGGTGTGTAATCTAACTTGCGATGAGACGGTATTCTAGGAATTAACCGTAAATGTAAACAAAACTTATCCCGAAGGACTGTATTAATTTAGGTGCTATCAAAACAGTAAGACTGACAAAAGATTTTGCAAAGTGTTGAAGAAAAACAAACTCAATTTCGGCGAGCTCATTCCCACTAAAATCTCAAATTTAACCGTTTCGCTAACGCTCATCAGTTGATGCACAGTTCCAACCCTGTGACGTCATTATGACGTCGATGATTTTTCACGTACCAAACAAGTACTACGTGAAAAAATACCCTGCGACAGAGGAAACCTATCAGGTAGTAGGCGCAGGGTTCATAACCTGATATTTCTCATAGTATTGAGAAATAGAGAAATCTTGACTAAAACGAAGCTTCCGTGGAGCAAGAAGTGTTCCTAGACTTGGCTGTCTCCTATAGCAGACTATCAATCTGTTGATATTAGGAGGTGCACCTGTATCATTTGCTGATAGAGAAGACCAGGGGTCTTCATTAGGTGGTTCAAGGATGCAGTCTTTAAAGGCAGCTTGGATTTTTTTACGATTCGGGTCAAGGGGGTTATAGGGTAGCTGGAAGACAAGTGGCCTATCGCTAGAAGTACTAGCTCGGCTACATGAAGATCCTGACGCGTGTTTTTGTATTGCTTCTGCAAAAAGGGGTTTGATGACACTGGGACGATGTCCTCGGCGCACTAACCTGTTGAAGCATAACTTTAGATAATCAGGAATCTTTGTCTTATCAGAGAAAAGAGTGACGGCTCTATGTACCATTCCGAAAATTACACTTTTTGTCACACCAGGGGCATGGCACGAGTGTGGCGGGATGTATAGGTACAGATTCAAACTCTTTTCATAGATAGATGTATGGCATATACCATTAACATCTAAATGGATGTTTAAATCCAAGAATACTGCTGAGGAGGAGAAGTCTTCGACTTCCCATTGAAGAGGCTTCAAGGAAGGGTTGTCTTTGAAGAATTGATCATTCGCTCCAAACGTACTCACTACTCTCTTGAACTCTTCTCTTCTTTGTAGGTCGTTGTCTTGTAAGGGAGTCCAAAGGCCGAGGCTATCGTCTATGTATCGCTTGTAGAATCCAAGTTCCGGGAAGAGAGGGATAATATCTAGCTCGAAGATGCAGTAGTAAAGTGTGGCCCATTCAGGTGCACAGGGTGCACCCATGGCAGTACCAGCAAGTTGCAGAAAGTAACAGTCTCCAAATTTGAATAAATTGTAACTCATGATGAGTTCCAGTGCGTGTTCTAGCGCGGAGACAGATATGTTTGCTGCTTTTTTAATTGCTAAACCTTTAGGATGTGAAGTAAGGAACTTCATGATGATAGGTAAAGCGTGACCAAGATGGATGTTAGTGTACATAGACACTGCATCCATTGTAAAAATGGATGTGGCAGCAGGCCATCGCTTGGCACGAAGGTCAACAACGATGGATTTGGAATCTTTAGCGATATAGGGGAGGCGGGCTGTGATTTTCTTGAGCTCCTTGTCTACCCAGCGACCTAAGCCTTCAAGTAAGCTACCACTGTAAGAAATAATGGCACGAGTCTTGAGCTTTGGTTTATGGATCTTGGCGAGTAAGTACATCCAAGAAAAACCACGGTCGTCGCTGTCAGAGTCTGTGAAGTTGTACTGCAGCATTCTTTTGATAAAGTTTGTGTTATCAAATCCAATCTTGGTATCGAAGTTACGAATAAAATAATGCAACTTTTCAATCGCTTCATTTTGTAAAGTTTTCGCTTCTTCTTGAGTAAGTCGTTGATAAGTATATCTATCCGAGAGATGATCTCTCCAAGCGAGATCTAGATATCTCTCACGATCCATAATGGCTGGACCGAGATTTTTATCTGTGTGAAGGACAACTATTTCTGGGTGCTCTTTTAACCAGGTCAAAGCATCCAGTTGATGGGCTAATAGCTGTATTGGAGCATTTTTATGACGACGAGGAGTGGCAAAGTTACGTCGTAGCTCCATTTCGAAATTCATTAGGCGTTGCATGCAAGGAGCAGGAGCATCCGGTGGTTCCCAATCTTTGCTCTTAATGTAAAGGTCAGGTGCCTCTTCGGCATCTTCTTCTTTTCCAGCAAACATTAAGCGTGTGCAAAAGTCTTTCTTTAGAGTTTCTAATCCAGTCTCATCAATGCGGGTTTGCTGAGAAGGATGCAGGCAAAAGTTCAAACCTAAACCGAGAAGAGAACGGAGAGCAGGTATAGGTTTGTTTTTATTTGATCGAAGATCATGGTAACTAAAATGGCGAGGGGAATAGAGTAGGGAGTCAAGAGGAATATTCTGGAGAATTTGTTGGACAATATAGCCCATACGAAACTGATTGGGAGAAAGAAAAGAATCTGAATATGAATAAAGAAATTTAAACTTATTCAGAATTCTAGTTCTTTCTTTCCGCTCAATATTTCTCAATTTTGACCAGTACGCTTGCTTTTCTTTGACTTTTTGTTTCCACTGTCTCTTTTGGTGTCTTTGCCTTTGTGCCCTTGTCCATTTTTTTGTTGCTCGTTCTGATTCTTTTTCTTTTTCTTTTTTGACGAGGCGCTGCTCTTCTTTGTGGCGCCCCTTTTGGAGTTTTTTGCTTTTTCTTTCTTTGCTTTTTCAATCTCCATGATACGACGATCAACCAAATCGTTCATAGTATCTACATCCATAGAAGCCATAGCCTGATCGACATTCATTTGGATGTTGTTAACATCAGCCGCCGCTTGGGTCTTGGATCTTCTTTTAGCGATGGCATCATGTGTTAGTTGATTCAGAATAATCTCTTGGTGCAACTTTACAGTTGCTACAAGGATTTTATGCATTTGCTTTTTCACGTCATTCACACAAGATTGGTTTCTCTCGATAGCAGCTCTATAGCTTGCAATTTTCTCGCTAGTACCATCCTGACGCTCAAAAGATTTAACTCTTCCAAAGTAGATTTTTGAAAAAGATTCGTCATCCAGAACTGCTTCGGTCATCACTTCAGCAAGTGATTCCATCCTGTTATCGTCATCGGTGTCCTCTGAAGCACCTTGTAATAGCAGGCTGTCCAAAAACAGTTCTCTTGTGAAATTGTAAACAGTTTCCTGTTGCGATTTCATAGTGGTGCGTTAGCGAAACGGTTAAATTTGAGATTTTAGTGGGAATGAGCTCGCCGAAATTGAGTTTGTTTTTCTTCAACACTTTGCAAAATCTTTTGTCAGTCTTACTGTTTTGATAGCACCTAAATTAATACAGTCCTTCGGGATAAGTTTTGTTTACATTTACGGTTAATTCCTAGAATACCGTCTCATCGCAAGTTAGATTACACACCCATAACAATGCAGCATTCAGCATCGACTTCTGCCTCTCAACCGAGTATCCTAAGAAACAAACGGACTCGGATTGGTGAAACTAGTATTATCCAACCCAAGTCTAACTCAGATAAAGATAGACTACTAGCTACCTTTGAGAGTGGTTGCTTGAATCTCCACGAAGCAGCTCGTGACAGCGAGCAAACTGTTAGGTTTAAGAATGACTTCATCAAAGACCTACTGAAATTCCAGAAACAAAAAGAACGCAGCAATCGCCTTTTGGAAGATAACTTCATTCCAAAAAACATAGCGCTAAAAGTTGCACTTACTGGTACTCCCGAAATTTCAAATACTGACGAATTTAAATCGATTCAAGGGAGAGCCTCCATCGCCCTTCAAGAATACCAGAAAAAAATGAAGGAGCTGATGGTGGAAACTGCCACACTGGAAATTGAAACCACTATGAAATCGCAACAGGAAACTGTTTACAATTTCACAAGAGAACTGTTTTTGGACAGCCTGCTATTAGAAGGTGCTTCAGAGGACACCGATGATGATAACAGGATGGAATCACTTGCTGAAGTGATGACCGAAGCAGTTCTGGATGACGAATCTTTTTCAAAAATCTACTTTGGAAGAGTTAAATCTTTTGAGCGTCAGGATGGTACTAGCGAGAAAATTGCAAGCTATAGAGCTGCTATCGAGAGAAACCAATCTTGTGTGAATGACGTGAAAAAGCAAATGCATAAAATCCTTGTAGCAACTGTAGAGTTGCACCAAGAGATTATTCTGAATCAACTAACACATGATGCCATCGCTAAAAGAAGATCCAAGACCCAAGCGGCGGCTGATGTTAACAACATCCAAATGAATGTCGATCAGGCTATGGCTTCTATGGATGTAGATACTATGAACGATTTGGTTGATCGTCGTATCATGGAGATTGAAAAAGCAAAGAAAGAAAAAGCAAAAAACTCCAAAAGGGGCGCCACAAAGAAGAGCAGCGCCTCGTCAAAAAAGAAAAAGAAAAAGAATCAGAACGAGCAACAAAAAAATGGACAAGGGCACAAAGGCAAAGACACCAAAAGAGACAGTGGAAACAAAAAGTCAAAGAAAAGCAAGCGTACTGGTCAAAATTGAGAAATATTGAGCGGAAAGAAAGAACTAGAATTCTGAATAAGTTTAAATTTCTTTATTCATATTCAGATTCTTTTCTTTCTCCCAATCAGTTTCGTATGGGCTATATTGTCCAACAAATTCTCCAGAATATTCCTCTTGACTCCCTACTCTATTCCCCTCGCCATTTTAGTTACCATGATCTTCGATCAAATAAAAACAAACCTATACCTGCTCTCCGTTCTCTTCTCGGTTTAGGTTTGAACTTTTGCCTGCATCCTTCTCAGCAAACCCGCATTGATGAGACTGGATTAGAAACTCTAAAGAAAGACTTTTGCACACGCTTAATGTTTGCTGGAAAAGAAGAAGATGCCGAAGAGGCACCTGACCTTTACATTAAGAGCAAAGATTGGGAACCACCGGATGCTCCTGCTCCTTGCATGCAACGCCTAATGAATTTCGAAATGGAGCTACGACGTAACTTTGCCACTCCTCGTCGTCATAAAAATGCTCCAATACAGCTATTAGCCCATCAACTGGATGCTTTGACCTGGTTAAAAGAGCACCCAGAAATAGTTGTCCTTCACACAGATAAAAATCTCGGTCCAGCCATTATGGATCGTGAGAGATATCTAGATCTCGCTTGGAGAGATCATCTCTCGGATAGATATACTTATCAACGACTTACTCAAGAAGAAGCGAAAACTTTACAAAATGAAGCGATTGAAAAGTTGCATTATTTTATTCGTAACTTCGATACCAAGATTGGATTTGATAACACAAACTTTATCAAAAGAATGCTGCAGTACAACTTCACAGACTCTGACAGCGACGACCGTGGTTTTTCTTGGATGTACTTACTCGCCAAGATCCATAAACCAAAGCTCAAGACTCGTGCCATTATTTCTTACAGTGGTAGCTTACTTGAAGGCTTAGGTCGCTGGGTAGACAAGGAGCTCAAGAAAATCACAGCCCGCCTCCCCTATATCGCTAAAGATTCCAAATCCATCGTTGTTGACCTTCGTGCCAAGCGATGGCCTGCTGCCACATCCATTTTTACAATGGATGCAGTGTCTATGTACACTAACATCCATCTTGGTCACGCTTTACCTATCATCATGAAGTTCCTTACTTCACATCCTAAAGGTTTAGCAATTAAAAAAGCAGCAAACATATCTGTCTCCGCGCTAGAACACGCACTGGAACTCATCATGAGTTACAATTTATTCAAATTTGGAGACTGTTACTTTCTGCAACTTGCTGGTACTGCCATGGGTGCACCCTGTGCACCTGAATGGGCCACACTTTACTACTGCATCTTCGAGCTAGATATTATCCCTCTCTTCCCGGAACTTGGATTCTACAAGCGATACATAGACGATAGCCTCGGCCTTTGGACTCCCTTACAAGACAACGACCTACAAAGAAGAGAAGAGTTCAAGAGAGTAGTGAGTACGTTTGGAGCGAATGATCAATTCTTCAAAGACAACCCTTCCTTGAAGCCTCTTCAATGGGAAGTCGAAGACTTCTCCTCCTCAGCAGTATTCTTGGATTTAAACATCCATTTAGATGTTAATGGTATATGCCATACATCTATCTATGAAAAGAGTTTGAATCTGTACCTATACATCCCGCCACACTCGTGCCATGCCCCTGGTGTGACAAAAAGTGTAATTTTCGGAATGGTACATAGAGCCGTCACTCTTTTCTCTGATAAGACAAAGATTCCTGATTATCTAAAGTTATGCTTCAACAGGTTAGTGCGCCGAGGACATCGTCCCAGTGTCATCAAACCCCTTTTTGCAGAAGCAATACAAAAACACGCGTCAGGATCTTCATGTAGCCGAGCTAGTACTTCTAGCGATAGGCCACTTGTCTTCCAGCTACCCTATAACCCCCTTGACCCGAATCGTAAAAAAATCCAAGCTGCCTTTAAAGACTGCATCCTTGAACCACCTAATGAAGACCCCTGGTCTTCTCTATCAGCAAATGATACAGGTGCACCTCCTAATATCAACAGATTGATAGTCTGCTATAGGAGACAGCCAAGTCTAGGAACACTTCTTGCTCCACGGAAGCTTCGTTTTAGTCAAGATTTCTCTATTTCTCAATACTATGAGAAATATCAGGTTATGAACCCTGCGCCTACTACCTGATAGGTTTCCTCTGTCCCAGGGTATTTTTTACTATGATCGCTGCACTTTTGCCTTTGGCAAAGGCGCAACGCGATCATAGTAAAAAATATTCTATTCTTTTTCACGTAGTACTTGTTTGGTACGTGAAAAATCAGAATCTCCACGAAGCAGCTCGTGACAGCGAGCAAACTGTTAGGTTTAAGAATGACTTCATCAAAGACCTACTGAAATTCCAGAAACAAAAAGAACGCAGCAATCGCCTTTTGGAAGATAACTTCATTCCAAAAAACATAGCGCTAAAAGTTGCACTTACTGGTACTCCCGAAATTTCAAATACTGACGAATTTAAATCGATTCAAGGGAGAGCCTCCATCGCCCTTCAAGAATACCAGAAAAAAATGAAGGAGCTGATGGTGGAAACTGCCACACTGGAAATTGAAACCACTATGAAATCGCAACAGGAAACTGTTTACAATTTCACAAGAGAACTGTTTTTGGACAGCCTGCTATTAGAAGGTGCTTCAGAGGACACCGATGATGATAACAGGATGGAATCACTTGCTGAAGTGATGACCGAAGCAGTTCTGGATGACGAATCTTTTTCAAAAATCTACTTTGGAAGAGTTAAATCTTTTGAGCGTCAGGATGGTACTAGCGAGAAAATTGCAAGCTATAGAGCTGCTATCGAGAGAAACCAATCTTGTGTGAATGACGTGAAAAAGCAAATGCATAAAATCCTTGTAGCAACTGTAGAGTTGCACCAAGAGATTATTCTGAATCAACTAACACATGATGCCATCGCTAAAAGAAGATCCAAGACCCAAGCGGCGGCTGATGTTAACAACATCCAAATGAATGTCGATCAGGCTATGGCTTCTATGGATGTAGATACTATGAACGATTTGGTTGATCGTCGTATCATGGAGATTGAAAAAGCAAAGAAAGAAAAAGCAAAAAACTCCAAAAGGGGCGCCACAAAGAAGAGCAGCGCCTCGTCAAAAAAGAAAAAGAAAAAGAACGAGCAACAAAAAAATGGACAAGGGCACAAAGGCAAAGACACCAAAAGAGACAGTGGAAACAAAAAGTCAAAGAAAAGCAAGCGTACTGGTCAAAATTGAGAAATATTGAGCGGAAAGAAAGAACTAGAATTCTGAATAAGTTTAAATTTCTTTATTCATATTCAGATTCTTTTCTTTCTCCCAATCAGTTTCGTATGGGCTATATTGTCCAACAAATTCTCCAGAATATTCCTCTTGACTCCCTACTCTATTCCCCTCGCCATTTTAGTTACCATGATCTTCGATCAAATAAAAACAAACCTATACCTGCTCTCCGTTCTCTTCTCGGTTTAGGTTTGAACTTTTGCCTGCATCCTTCTCAGCAAACCCGCATTGATGAGACTGGATTAGAAACTCTAAAGAAAGACTTTTGCACACGCTTAATGTTTGCTGGAAAAGAAGAAGATGCCGAAGAGGCACCTGACCTTTACATTAAGAGCAAAGATTGGGAACCACCGGATGCTCCTGCTCCTTGCATGCAACGCCTAATGAATTTCGAAATGGAGCTACGACGTAACTTTGCCACTCCTCGTCGTCATAAAAATGCTCCAATACAGCTATTAGCCCATCAACTGGATGCTTTGACCTGGTTAAAAGAGCACCCAGAAATAGTTGTCCTTCACACAGATAAAAATCTCGGTCCAGCCATTATGGATCGTGAGAGATATCTAGATCTCGCTTGGAGAGATCATCTCTCGGATAGATATACTTATCAACGACTTACTCAAGAAGAAGCGAAAACTTTACAAAATGAAGCGATTGAAAAGTTGCATTATTTTATTCGTAACTTCGATACCAAGATTGGATTTGATAACACAAACTTTATCAAAAGAATGCTGCAGTACAACTTCACAGACTCTGACAGCGACGACCGTGGTTTTTCTTGGATGTACTTACTCGCCAAGATCCATAAACCAAAGCTCAAGACTCGTGCCATTATTTCTTACAGTGGTAGCTTACTTGAAGGCTTAGGTCGCTGGGTAGACAAGGAGCTCAAGAAAATCACAGCCCGCCTCCCCTATATCGCTAAAGATTCCAAATCCATCGTTGTTGACCTTCGTGCCAAGCGATGGCCTGCTGCCACATCCATTTTTACAATGGATGCAGTGTCTATGTACACTAACATCCATCTTGGTCACGCTTTACCTATCATCATGAAGTTCCTTACTTCACATCCTAAAGGTTTAGCAATTAAAAAAGCAGCAAACATATCTGTCTCCGCGCTAGAACACGCACTGGAACTCATCATGAGTTACAATTTATTCAAATTTGGAGACTGTTACTTTCTGCAACTTGCTGGTACTGCCATGGGTGCACCCTGTGCACCTGAATGGGCCACACTTTACTACTGCATCTTCGAGCTAGATATTATCCCTCTCTTCCCGGAACTTGGATTCTACAAGCGATACATAGACGATAGCCTCGGCCTTTGGACTCCCTTACAAGACAACGACCTACAAAGAAGAGAAGAGTTCAAGAGAGTAGTGAGTACGTTTGGAGCGAATGATCAATTCTTCAAAGACAACCCTTCCTTGAAGCCTCTTCAATGGGAAGTCGAAGACTTCTCCTCCTCAGCAGTATTCTTGGATTTAAACATCCATTTAGATGTTAATGGTATATGCCATACATCTATCTATGAAAAGAGTTTGAATCTGTACCTATACATCCCGCCACACTCGTGCCATGCCCCTGGTGTGACAAAAAGTGTAATTTTCGGAATGGTACATAGAGCCGTCACTCTTTTCTCTGATAAGACAAAGATTCCTGATTATCTAAAGTTATGCTTCAACAGGTTAGTGCGCCGAGGACATCGTCCCAGTGTCATCAAACCCCTTTTTGCAGAAGCAATACAAAAACACGCGTCAGGATCTTCATGTAGCCGAGCTAGTACTTCTAGCGATAGGCCACTTGTCTTCCAGCTACCCTATAACCCCCTTGACCCGAATCGTAAAAAAATCCAAGCTGCCTTTAAAGACTGCATCCTTGAACCACCTAATGAAGACCCCTGGTCTTCTCTATCAGCAAATGATACAGGTGCACCTCCTAATATCAACAGATTGATAGTCTGCTATAGGAGACAGCCAAGTCTAGGAACACTTCTTGCTCCACGGAAGCTTCGTTTTAGTCAAGATTTCTCTATTTCTCAATACTATGAGAAATATCAGGTTATGAACCCTGCGCCTACTACCTGATAGGTTTCCTCTGTCGCAGGGTATTTTTTACTATGATCGCTGCACTTTTGCCTTTGGCAAAAGCGCAACGCGATCATAGTAAAAAATATTCTATTCTTTTTCACGTAGTACTTGTTTGGTACGTGAAAAATCATCGACGTCATAATGACGTCACAGGGTTGGAACTGTGCATCAACTGATGAGCGTTAGCGAAACGGTTAAATTTGAGATTTTAGTGGGAATGAGCTCGCCGAAATTGAGTTTGTTTTTCTTCAACACTTTGCAAAATCTTTTGTCAGTCTTACTGTTTTGATAGCACCTAAATTAATACAGTCCTTCGGGATAAGTTTTGTTTACATTTACGGTTAATTCCTAGAATACCGTCTCATCGCAAGTAAGATAATTTGGAAATAGAGGTCATACCTGAATGGGCACCGTTGGCATCAGCAAGGTTTAAAGAACTCGTCGAAACAGGATTCTATGATGGATCTAGGTTTCATCGCGTGCTCGTTTTTTATGTCGCTCAATTTGGAATATCTTCGGATAAATCAAAAAATCAGGAATGGATTTTTTGTGAAAGAAATTGCAAAAGCCTTCCAGATGAACCAAGGTTAATGAACAACAAAAGAGGGACTCTTTCTTTTGCATCGTCTGGGAAGAATTCGAGACAAACCCAAGTATTCATTAATCTTGTAGACAATGATGGAGTTCCAAACTTCCTAGACGCGCAGGGATTTGTGCCTTTTGCAAGAGTTGTTGATAATGAAAAAAATTGGGCAGTTTTGGATAAGCTGAATAAAGAATATGGAATTCAGGAGAGTATTAGTGGTGGTATGGTAGGCTCAGTGAACCAAGCTAAGGCTTCATTCTACGGAGAAGAATATTTAGATGCTCTCTTTCCGAAATTGTCAGTTATAAAGAGTGCTAAAATAATTTGATCGAAGATACATATTTCGACGATGCATAAATTATCAACAAAGTCTATAACTTGCATGCTTTAATTGTCACTTTGCTTAAAAATCTCCATTTTTGAACTGGTGTGGTTTTCTTGTTTTCTTCAGCGTGGATCTGGCAAAGATTTACAAACAACATGGATAATGTGTAGCTCTGCGACATTTTGACATACATGGACAAAAAATTAAACTAGCTGGCTAGCTGTTTATCAGGGAATGACGCAGATGGGAGAAACACGCAAACTTTCCAACCAAAGAAAATCGAGATGAGGTGTGTGATGAGTGATGAAACATGATGTTATTGTATGTTTCAATAGTTCCATCAGTTTGGTTTCACATAGAAATAGTGGCATTTTACAAATAGATATGAAACTTCAAACAGCTATTCTTGCCATGTTCGCTTCGACATTCAGTCGCACATCGGCTTTCACCTCTCCTCTTTCCATCAGACGAGGAATCCACTCGTCAGTTTCTTATCTTGCAGCTGAAGGTGGGAGAAAGTCAAGTGCAGTTGCAGACAAAGATTTAATCACAAAAACTGAGAAGGGAGCACAGAAAAAGAAGCAAACTAAACTTGACACTAATCCACCAAAAGGAACACGTGATTTTTATCCTGAAGATATGCGCCAACGCACATGGCTATTCAGCCAGTGGAGAGATGTTGCAAAAACCTATGGATTTAGCGAATATGATGCACCTGTTTTGGAGTCGGAAAGTCTTTACACAAGGAAAGCAGGAGAAGAAGTTACTGAGCAGCTATATAATTTTGTAGATAAGGGAGATAGAGCTGTTGCATTACGACCAGAAATGACA
Source organism: Chaetoceros tenuissimus (assembly GCA_021927905.1). Classification (NCBI taxonomy): domain Eukaryota; phylum Bacillariophyta; class Thalassiosirophyceae; order Chaetocerotales; family Chaetocerotaceae; genus Chaetoceros; species Chaetoceros tenuissimus. The sequence goes on along the minus strand of BLLK01000027.1, from coordinate 641,173 downwards.
CCAAGTTTAGCTCGTATGGTAATGGCAAAGAAAGGTGGTTTGAATCTACCTTTGAAGTGGTTTTCCATTCCACAGTGTTGGAGATATGAACGCATGACACGTGGTAGAAGAAGGGAGCATTTTCAATGGAATATGGATGTCTGGGGAGTAGACGGTGTTGAAGCAGAGGCTGAACTATTGAGTGCAATGGTTGACTTTTTCGAGAGAGTTGGACTTACTGCGCAAGATGTTGGTATCAAGGTGAATTCTAGAATGGTAATCGGAGAAGTTTTGACAGAACTGGGAATTCCAGAGGAAAAATTTGCTGCAACATGTGTTCTAGTTGATAAGCTTGAAAAGGTACGATAAACACACCAAACTATTTTTGCCTTTAATTCTCAATGATATAGCTCATGACATATTGAATTGCTTCAGGTGCCTATTGACGCAATTCAGGATGACCTTGCAGAGCTTGGACTCGATCGATCAGTCGTTGAAAAACTCACTGAAGTCCTTACAAATAAATCGATAGAATCAATTGCATCAGTACTTGGTCCAGAATCAGAGGCTGTGAAGGAGTTGTCAAAACTCATGTCTCTTTGTAAAGCATATGGTATCGATGAATGGATTTTATTTGATGCGTCTGTTGTTCGTGGACTTGCATATTACACAGGTATTGTATTTGAAGCATTTGATCGCAAGGGAGAGCTTCGTGCAATTGCAGGGGGTGGACGTTATGACAAGCTCTTGGAGACATTTGGAGGAGATCCGACACCAGCAGCAGGGTTCGGATTTGGAGATGCTGTAATCATTGAATTGTTGAAAGAGCGTGATGTGCTTCCGTCATTCAGTAGTGCAGATATTGATTCAGTAGTATTTGCAATGAAACCTGAGCTGTATGATGATGCCATCGCGATCGCTACAAAATTAAGAAAAGCAGGACAAAGTGTAGATGTTGTTCTCGAGAAAAAGAAAACAAAATGGGTATTCAAGCACGCAGATAGAATCCAATCGAAATACGTTATTATTGTAGCACCAGATGAATTTGCTAATGGAGAGGTATCTGTGAAGGATCTCAGTTGCGGCGAGCAGACATCCATCAAGATTGAAGAGCTCAATGAATGGGTAGAAAAGACTTCTTCGTAAATATAATTCTTTCTTTACTATACCAATTGTATCATTATGATTTATCCACAGTAGCGTACAACCTATGCTCTGCTCTTAGTATCCTTCTAACAGCTCTTAAAAGTAGCGATACATTGTTCATGTTCTTCTCAACTCCATTTATGTGAAGTCTAGACCTGAATCCTACTCTAGAGTTGTCTCGAAAAAGCACCATGGAATCTGTATTTATGGGAACTTTCGATCCACTTTCCAACACCAGAGTAGATTGAAATACGTTGCCGTGCTTTATTTCTTTGACTCCACCTATCTTGCAACAAGGATGAAATATGTTTCCATTGCCAATCGATTTGCACCGTACTTGACTCTTTGATGAAAATAGATTATAACTTCCTACAATCTCAATTTCCTTGATGTCGGGACCTACGGATTGCAAATTTATCGAAAGAAACGATTCTTCCTCAAAAAGATTGTTCTCTCCAATCCATACAGTATATTCTCCACTTTCCAGTGGTGGGATTATTTGCATGATAGCATTGGGATGTACAACATTTCCTGCAAGAATTCTCAGTGTTATACGAACATCACTGTTTGATTCTGTTTCACTATCGAGCAAAAATTGGGCTGATTGGCAAATAACTGCATTTGCTTCAAGACAAAGATGTAATGTTGTCATTTCTTGAAATTCGTAAATTAATTGCTTTTTAAATAAAATCAAGGGTCGGGTAGAGCCAGAGAGTGCTTCGTCAAAGAAATTATTTTTTCTACGACTAAATCCTGTGTAGTCAGAATTGGAATCAAAGGTATGATGAGAGTGAGTGATGAGTTATTTATGTTCACTTGACATGATACAAAAAGTATTCAGTAAAAGACTATTCTAATCAACAAGGGATTTTCATTTGCGTTTTGTTTTGTGTTTTCCTAATTTTAGTAAATGAATGGATCTACACCCCTTCCAATGTGGGTGGAGAGAGGCCAAGGTTTTACATGCCTCAAATTTTCGAATTTTTTGTTGTCACTAGAGTAACCATACTATTTCTTACATCCGCGGTAAGCAATAGCTTTATAAGCTATCGAAGGAAAGGAAAAAACTGGGGGACGATGTAGTAAACAGCTGTTGAAAGAAAACGTTACTTTTCTTTTCTTTGTATGATACCTGTATTACAGTTTCTGTGAATTGAATCTTCCAAATTACATTACGTATGCCAAAACTGTACATGAATGATTTTGTAAAGTAATATTTTGTTATAGATATTCTTCCTCTAGTTTCCTCCTCTTTTTCTCTAATTCGACTTTGATGATTTCACCAATAAAGTCGAACCCTGCCTTTCTACCTCTTTTTGTAGCTTCTCTATAATATTTTTTACAAGTTGATTCGACAACAGGTTTTGGTTCAACGCCAATATATCGAGAACAAGATGTATGAGCTTCTTCATTTACTTTTCCAAGAACCTTTTCTTCCGGCCCTTGTCGACAACCTACAACTGCAGCAAGATAGAATGCTCTGGAGCATCCAAGATGACAGGCTTGGTACATCGTCGGCCTTGGAATGGACATTTCCTCCGATTTACACATATCATCACATTGTATTCTGAGCATATCTCTCATGTTTAAATCACAAAAGCCATGTTGCTCTTGAGTTGGCTCGTATTGAACTGCTTGTAGCAAACGTCTCTTTTCATGTCGTAGGTTCTTCACAAAATTAATTCGCAATGTGAATGCAAAACAAATTACAAGGAAGAACAGTGGAAGAAAAGCTCTTGATTTTATGAATGACCAACTTTTAGATCTTTGCTTCCAATATTGCTCAGAATTTCCATTGTACATGATCAAGGGAGAGGAATGTCTTCGTTTTATAAACTTGCCTAGAATTTTAAATTCTGTGAATGAAATCAATCTTTTGACACCGCTTTTTGGGGATTGAACACAAAATCATGGCCAAAGAATAACCATGACAAGAGAGTCATTTCAATTCAAATCAACATATTCTTTGTGCATCTTCAATAGCCTTTGCATCGGAGAATCAAAAAGAGAAGTAACAAACACTGACGCAGTAGTGAGCTATGTGGATAATAGATTCACTGCTCAATACAATAATCTTCTTTGCAATTTATTAATATGGTTTGTAATTAGCTTTAATTTTTAATGTACCATTATATCTCAAAGAACTAACTCTGGTTATATGATTTTTCGAATGTGGCAATAAGTCAGATTGCAAAAATATGAAGGAAATTCGAACAAGGAGAAAATGATTAAGATTCAATGCCACCACCTGTTAGAAGTCTACCCCCTTTCAGGAATCCTGCCAATGCGCGGGGTGGAGGTTTCAGTGCGTCAGGCATAAACTTGGCTTGTAAAGAGTTGAATGCGTAGAGAGCTTGCCCAACATTCTTGTCGCAAATTGGAAGACGAGTTCCATATACACGCATAGTAGTCGCATCACGAAAAACATTTCTAGCATCAATATCGCATTCTGCAAATCCATTTCCTTGACTTTGAATGTATCGGTTTATATATTGCGCTTGTTTGAAAGTTACCTGCATTGCAGTTCGATCCTTGCCACTCTTGCAGAAGATGGCTGACCCTCCACCAAGTCTATTCGAGGCAAAACCTGCTTCATCGAGGATTCCATGCTCCATTTTACCTGCTGAGCTGCGGATGTAATCATACAGAGAGGAAAGCATTGGATGAATTGGTTGAACAATTTGTTGAGCTTTGTGCGCTTGCTCCCATGTGACAGTAACTTTGCCTTGTGGATTGTCACACAAAAATACTTCGTGAGCATATGCATTCATTTTCCTGAAGGCCTCGTAGTTCAATGCAAGGAGTTCGTCATTATCAGGGACGCCAATTTCATCCTCGTCCATTTCTTCCTGAAATTCATTTCCTTTCTTTCCAAAGTTAGTTGCATTTGCTCCCCATTGACGAATATCTACGCCCATTTGATACAAAACTGGATAGAATTGTACAGCTGTATTATTTTTGAGAGCAGCAGGAATTCTTTGTGTATAATAATTATCATCCACACATACTTCGATGGTATATTTTGTCCCTGATCCGTGACCATGTGGATTGATGCGAAGCCACTTCAAGTATGGAGAGTCGATAACACCGAAACGACGATCACTTTTTGCAGGGAATAGTTGAGATTGGTCTGTGACGAAAACTATTGAAACCATACGTAGCATAGCAATGCCAACAGCAGCGTCTTCAATCATACCCAGCTCCTTTCCAGCAGCACTGAGAAGACCTTCGAATGTAATCAAGAATCCATGTTTGACCCAGAGTCCTGCCCAATCAGCCTTTTGTAATTTTGCGAGATCAGAAACATGAGCCAAGAACAATGACAATGCAATCCCAAGAGCCTGTGAAAAGCAATTCGATCTTCTAGCCGCAATTTCAAAGGTCAGGTTATGAAGACTCTGTGTTGCTGAGATACACGCATTCCTAAGACTTGCTATCTTATGATCACCTGATGGGATATGTCTGAGGCTTTTTCCAGGAATTATTCTATTCTGAGATTGAGCAGTATAGTATGAACTAACTGCTTGAATAAGCTGATTTTGGAGGTCTCTAACTTGATCTGCCAAAGTGATACGGCTACCTTCAAGACGACGGAGACCACCTGAAAATAATTTCAACGTGTCGTCACCCTTTGCACTGAATCCTCTAAAATGATCAGATGGAGCCCCATGTGTAACATTTTGGAATAATGTTATTGGAACGTTTGACACTACACCTGTGGAAGGATCATTTGCCAACATTGACAAACAGAAACTCTGAACATGAATATTGAAACCAATACCAGATAACAACTCATTCATTCTGCTACTTGATGGTCGAAACGGCCGTGGATTTTTCTGTTCGTCAGGAGGGAGATCTTCTTCATCAGCCTCCTTAGGGGAGGTTAATGTTGTTATATAGCTTGTATACTTCTCACTGAAACCCTTGGATTCAGACTTTCTTTTTGTCTCGACGTGGCGCTTCATGTAATCGTAAGTGAGAAATTCTCCCATAGTACCGACTTGTTTCTGTCTTCTCAAATCCTTTGTACCATCATTACCGGCGACTTTTTCGTGAGAGACAGGAGTCAAATCACAAAACGGGTAGCATGATTTGTCATCTTCCATCAATGTATCCATTCCAACCAAACTAATGAGTCCACCCTCAACAATATCATTTGAATTGCCAATAGATATTCCCTTTGATTGATCTACCAATCCTTCCAGCGTGTTAGCAATAAGTGTGATTCCTAAACTTCCAGCAGATATGCCAGAAGATAGATCGACAACATTTAAATAAACTATTCCGGAATCCTTGTTCAAATTCAAATATGGATCAATATCTACGACAGCTTCCAAATGTCTAGGTGTGGATCCCACGTAGCTAGTTGGACCCAAAGGAGTGAAAACATCAGGTGCTCCACCAACATTTTCCTCATATAATTGAATGCGTAGTTTTCCGAGGAAAAACTTTTTTGTAGACGCCACCGCGCCGTTTGTTTGCCCCGGTAATAGGCGCTGATCATCTGCAGCAATAATCCTTGGGTAAAATGGAACAGTCATGGATGAATGAGATGGATATGTCATGTTCTGAATGAAAGGATGAGTTGGGATGTCACAACTTGCCAACAGATTCTCAAATATAGAATCTGATCTTTGCAAATTGATGGTAACGTGAGTCTTGTTGCTTCCGTGATTCTCGCCCTCTTGACCATATCTCAAAAAGTGAACAATTTGAATCTGACATTGTGCATGCCCATTCTGCATGGCAAACATGGGATCATTCAACGATTCTGGTCGATCCAAGCATTGTAATTTTGAAGCAAGTGCAGATGCATGGTCGGCAGAAACCTTCGATGCTTCTGAAACGAGTTGCATGAATGCTGCAGCCAATGGAAGAACAACAGTAGACTCAGTAAGTCTCTCTGTGGTGAAAAGTGATCTATTATTACCGAAAGGAAAAACATAGTTTTGTTCAAGAGGAGCATTGAAAAGCATTCTTTTCCTTGGAACTTTTGTGTATGCTGTGTCGGTTCTAGGATCTGACAAACTCCATCCACATCCACAAAGACTTGGAAATTTTGTGTCAGGTAATCCAATAACAGTCATTTTACCAGAATTTACCACAGATGACTGCAAAGGCAAAGTAAGTTGGAATGGTCTGGTGAACGCTGGCTGAATGTGTTGTACAAGATGTGCAACACGAAGGGTAGATGTTCCAACAAAGACATATTTTCGAAGAGCTCTATTCTTTGCAAAAATTGCTGCTCCTGATCTCATCCAAAGGTGTAGTTGTAGAACTGAACCAGTACTTGATGCATCTTCGTCTATTACATGTTTCGGTATGATAAGTGGAATGCTAAATGTCAATCCTTCTCCATCCGGATCGTCATTGGTGTCAATATGTGGCATTTCATATCGCTCAGTCATTCCTAGGCAAACATCAAAGTTCCCAGTTTCTTTATTTTGAGCATAGCACCCAACAGTAAGAAGGTCTCTGATTTTAGTACTATCACCAGTTGCTTTCTGAGCTTGCACTGCAATATTTGTGACACCACGATCGATATGGTTCTTTAACTTCGCACCAAACTTGGAAAATGCATTCGCTCTTCCAGTAGATTTGGACCTGCTAGAAGATGCATTTGAAACGACGCTTTCGTCGCTCAAAAACGAAAATGGATTAGGCTCTCCCGAACTACCTGAATTGTTCGATCCTAACTGTTCAGTTCCTGTGATTTTCATGTTGTTCATATCATTTATTGAATTTTCGACTGCAGCATCCATTGCAGAAGCTGATGGTGCTCTTCGACTTTCATGCTTTAAAACTGTATCCACACCACCAGAAACAATACATGCTTTATTAAGTTTTACCACCAGAATAACCCTTGATCCAAGAGGTGCAGTATATTGCTTCTCTAGATCCCAAATTGGGTCATAGTTGTTTGGATTAATGAGTGCCACTTCCGACATGTTCCTTGCTGCCTTGAAGTGAAAAACAAATTCTCCAAACTATATCTACTGATTCGCTTACTTCTCGCAAATTCAACGTTTGAGACTCAGGGATTCAAGATAGAAATGGAAATACCTTTTGGATAAAATATGCAAGAAGATGAAATGAGCTGACGATTACATAAGTTTGAATGCCGACTGCCGAGTGCCGAGTGCCGAGGAAGCCACTCGACAAAAATTTGATTTCAACGTTCTGGATTCTAGAAATATGATTGGCCCACACGCTCCGAAAACGGGAAGGATTCGGAATTCCAGCGTCATTGCTCTATTTTAGTAAATGGGACCAAAATTGAAAAAAATGATTTCCATATTTTTACAAGTATTTTATACAAAGTCTATAGTTTCATCCACTCACTGAATGTCATTTTAGAATCAAAGAAGAAAATAAACGAAATTAATTTGGTCAAAAGAATAATTTCACGTCAAAAACAAGTTCAAAGGTCCTAGTAACAATCACATCCAACTCCAACTGCGATAGAACATGCGTATCAGAATCCTTGCAATGTGTATCTGTGTTGACTTTAAAAATGCATTTCTTAGTATATATTTTTATTACATTTACACCTTCTTACCGAAAAGAGACAATGGCAAGTATTGCTTGTAGTATGTGAATATGGTAGAAGGTATGGAAGAAAGAATGAGAGTGAAATCAAAAAGATACCTCTTGTCAGACAAGCGATGACGTAGATTCTGTCAGTGAAAACATATTTTGAATTTACCCCTACTTATTCTCCCATCTCTTATCCTCTCCATATTGTTATAGTTTTCTTTTCTGTGCGAAGTGATTGAAGGGCCTCCACGAAAGTCCTTCCAGATGAATTGCTCATGTCACGACCATTTATTGCTCTAATCTGATCCCCTTTTCGAACCAATCCATTCAAAGGAGAATCATCATGGACCTCATCAATTTCTAGATAACAATATTTGGTTTGTATCACTCTAATTCGAAGAACCTCTTGGGATGTTTGTACAGTAAACAAACCAAAATCAATTTTGTCAAATCTTCGGTCATCTGCCTTATTGCTTCTCTTGTAATATTGTCTTTCCCCATTATCAAGCTCGTGGAAATATTGATATTTCGAATGACTCCATTTTCCTTTATTTACAACAATGACACCATTTTTGATCAAATCTCTGATCTTTACTGCATTGAGTACTGTCAACCCAACAGTAAACGTTGCTGTATCATCCCCTTTTCTTTTTTCATAATTCCCGCGATCGATTGCCCGCCACAGATTTTCTGTTCCAAATTTTCTTCTATCAAGTCTTCCCTGGATCTCATTCTCGATATTTCTAGCATTGGTCCGGCTCTTACATTGGTGTAAAATTATGAACTTGGCATCGAGTTGCTCTTCTAGGTATCTCGTCGAAAGAATTCTATAGTCAAGTTCCGTAGAGACAAGCACTCCATTTGAATCTTTTCGTCGGCATCTGGCACCAAAGTCTTTTCTTGGTGATGAAAAAAGGAGGGAAGGACCAGCTCCTTTGCAGCAGAGGAATCCTTGATTTGAAATATAAAAGGTAGGATTTGTCAGGAAGTTATGGCTTTCTGATGAAAACAAGGCTCTTGATGTAGAAAATAGGTTTGGATTTTCAGCGGTAAAGGATGCATACAAGGCAAAATTTGATCTATAGAGATCATTCAAAAATGCATTCCAGCGGGTAAATATTTTGTTCACAGATTTTTTGATTTCGTCAGCATTCTTCGTAGGCTCGCGTTCAATCCCTTCATTCTCGTCTACAGCATTTTCTTCCTTCTTCTTTGCCTTTCGCTTTGCACGACATTCACGTAGATAGGCTTCTTTTGCTTGAAGATACTCTTCTAATTCAGATGGATCCATGCTATTCATCATTTCCTCTTCTTCCTCACGTTGCTTTGCATAATTCTCACGTCGCTTTGCATTGTATTCAACTCGTTGCTTTGCATAATTCTCACGTCGCTTTGCATTGTTTTCAACTCGTTTGGCTTCTTTTGCTTGAAGATACTCTTCCAATTCAGATGGATCCATGCTATTCATCATTTCCTCTTCTTCCTCACGTTGATGTACACGCCATTCACGTAGATATGCATTGTTTTCAACTCGTTTGGCTTCTTTTGCTTGAAGATACTCTTCCAATTCAGATGGATCCATGTTTTTCATTTTTTCCTCTTCTTCCTCACGTTGCTTTGCATAATTCTCACGTTGCTTTGCATTGTATTCAACTCGTTTGGCTTCTTTTGCTTGAAGATACTCTTCTAATTCAGATGGCTCCATGCTATTCATCATTTCCTCTTCTTCTTCACGTTGCTTTGCACGTTTCTCACGGTTTTCAACTCGTTTGGCTTCTTTTGCTTGAAGATACTCTTCTAATTCAGATGGATCCATGTTTTTCATTTTTTCCTCTTCTTCCTCACGTTGATGTGCATAATTCTCACGTTGCTTTGCATTGTGTTCAACTCGTTGCTTTGCATAATTCTCACGTCGCTTTGCATTGTTTTCAACTCGTTTGGCTTCTTTTGCTTGAAGATACTCTTCCAATTCAGATGGATCCATGCTATTCATCATTTCCTCTTCTTGTTCACGTTGTTTTGCACGTTTCTCATTCCGTTCGGCTTCTTTTGCTTGAAGATACTCTTCTAATTCAGATGGATCCATGCTATTCATCATTTCCTCTTCTTGTTCACGTTGTTTTGCACGTTTCTCACGTCGCTTGGCGTTATTTTCAACTCGTTTGGCTTCTTTTGCTTGAAGATACTCTTCTAATTCAGATGGATCCATGTTTTTCATTTTTTCCTCTTCTTCCTCACGTTGATGTGCATAATTCTCACGTTGCTTTGCATTGTATTCAACTCGTTGCTTTGCATAATTCTCACGTCGCTTTGCATTGTTTTCAACTCGTTTGGCTTCTTTTGCTTGAAAATACTCTTCCAATTCAGATGGATCCATGTTTTTCATCATTTCCTCTTCTTGTTCACGTTGTTTTGCACGTTTCTCACGTCGCTTGGCATTGCTTTGTTGGTTGCTTTGCTTCCTTTTTGCACATTGAACTAGCCCTCTTTGTTCTGAACTCAATTGGACATAGTCTGCCCCGACATAGGTTGCCGTAGCATCAAATGTTTTATCAGATGTTTCATCTCTTTCAGCGTCTTGTCGTAAGATCGGCCTTCGAACTAGAGAAAAGCGGACTCCATCTGAATTTTGATGAGGTATATCTGTAGGAACTATAGAAAAGTGTTCGTAATCCTGTTCAGGGTAGTTGAATTCCTGAGCAATTGTTTCAGGGGTAACTCTTGCTGCATTGTTGTTGCATGGCAGCATTTGTGCACTATCCGAAGAAAGAAAAGGAGAATCATGACATCCCTCAGTCTCCTCATTAGAATGAGAAGAATCCATTATATCTATAACTCTATTTTTGTAATTAGGGATTGTATAGATATATGTAAATGAGTCTTTAGACGGCAGAATACAAAAATGCCATAGACTTAATGATGTGAAGGTGGAAATGATGAGGGATGAGGGAGAGGGATGAGGGCGGGAAATTTATCGATGATCGGATCGATATCGAAGCAGATGGAAGGACACTAGCTAGAAGGCATCACGATGAATTCATAGTACTATAGTGCCTACCAATGATAGGTTATAACATAAGAAATGAGGCTTTCTTGGCATCTTATACTTATTTTGACATGAAAGGCCTTTTTAATGATCAGAGAGGAAGGCTTTTGGAGCATTGGTAACGATGATGCGATCGTGCCAATCTGAGTTGCTTTGTCCTTGTTGAATACGAATGCTTATTGAATATAGGTCGCATCAAACGAGTTCACTTTTCCATTTATGTGCGTCACGAACCTACTCTTGAGATTATCTAAATAAGATTAGATACCCATATTCCACCGAATTGAAGTTGTAGCAATGGGTATTCTTCCTAAAAAAGGACGAAGGCACAAGTTATCTAAACATAATTTGAAAGCATGTAAAAAAATGAAAAAAACAATAAGCGCTAAAGGCAAAAGAAAATCTGTAGATATGAAAAATGTAGGGGTAAATGATGTCCTCTCGGGACGCGGAGCAGGTGTGAGTAATCATCCTGGTAACATCTTTTACAGAAACTTGGTCAAGAATCATAAATTGGAGTATTCACAGAGCACTTTACAAAGAAAAAAGGAAATCATACGATTCATAATCGATACAATACATCAAAAGTCTGGTCGTTTCCTTTCGCAAAACCCAAATACTAAGGAATGGGAGACAGTGTCTGATGATAAAGTTCAGAAGAAGACAGGTCAAGCTTTACGAGAGGACGCGCCAAAATTACAGAAAATGAATAGAATCAGCCAATACTTTGGAAATCAAGCTTATACCAACAAAATGACTTATCATGTAAATGATGTTGAGATATTATTAGAACAAATTAATTCTCGAGAAGCTGTCGGTAGCTTTCCTCAGACTCAATCAGCTCTTCCCACTCAACCTGTAGACCCATCAGTCGCTGTCTCTTCTGTCCACTCTTCTACACCAACACCAACGACTCAACCCCATGCACTTCCCCACTCACCACACTCATGGTGCTGTTCTTATCAACCATTCCATCCTGCTCATACCCCATCATATCAAGGAATAAGTAGTCCAAGAAATACAATACATCGTCATCGAAGTTCTGATGTTTCACCTCCATACCATTCATCGCAGAGAAATCTTCCTTCGTCATTGTTAGAACACGGTCCTATAAAAAGGGAAGGAAGTGCATCACCAGTATGGAGCTCCACTATTCAAAAGCATCATCCTGGATTCAAAAATTCGGATAGAGAAGGTCAACATTCATCACTTTACAAAAATGCAAAGCTTCCTCTCGAGCAAAAACAAAGCCACCCTTCCGGTGATGATAAGCCTCATCAGCAAGTCCATGATACTGTAGCTGAAGACGAATCATCTAACATAGAACCGATTCCTTTTGAAGTGACAGTATTCACTCCTGAACGTCAACAAAAACCAGTTACTGAACAGTCATATCCTGAGCTAGATGATCTAGACAATGTTTTCTTCGAAGCTCGGATCGATGAGGCGCTTGGTCCATTTCGAGATGAGGAAGCATGTGAAAGCTCCCATGAACACTCTACTGAATTAAATCCGAAGCTCTTCCATCCTAAACGGAGACATGGTGATTCCTGAAGATGGGATCGAGATGCACAAAAAGCTCTAGTACAAGTATTTCCATTCAGACCTTACATTCCTACACAAATCTGAATACGTATTTTACAATATAAACTATAAAACATAATCACAGGCAGTAGATATATTTGATGTAGTTTACTTTTGTTTGCATTACTACGAGTACATTGGTTCCAACAGAAAATGCGATGATTCTCCAAAACAGTTTTGTGTGGCTGCATACCAAATCATATTCAGAAACTCCAGGTTCCAATCCCTTATAGAAGCCACCAAAACTCCGAAAATATAAACCCCGCAACTTGATTATCCTTGAGCTGCATACTTTTGAGCTTCCATTTTAACTCTTCTTTTGTATTCAGCCTCATTTTGTACCAACAAATTGTATGCTTCTGACTGTGCTGGAGAATTCTTATTTGGAGTGTCCAAAAGATCTTGAATACCCAAAACCATCTGCTTCACTGTTATCGCTGGACGCCAGCCCTCCTCTTCGTTAAGAATTGAAAGACAAATTGTTCCAGAAGGATATACGTTTGGACTGGGAGTACATAGGTGAGTAAAACGTGTTTGTTGACTCGAGGGCTTGTTCACCAAAGGCAATATCACTATTTGTATTACTTACTGAAACAATGGTGGCGAAAATTTGCATTTTGGTGGCTTTGATGGATACTCGTCACTGAATTCCATTCGGACTTTGTACAAGCCTCCCTCCCAATCAGTTCCTTCCTTTCCAGGGATACCGGCTTCCCAAGTCATGAGGTTCATGGATCCATCAGCATTCTGGATAGGTCTTGCGTAGAAACCAAATGGATGATCTCTTCTCCAATTCTTACGTTCTTCCTTTAGACGACCTTGCGCAATTCCTGACATTTTGTTTTTATAACTACTATTATGTAATGGAAAATAAATGAGTTAGGCTATGCTAGGCTTCATTGCTGTTCCGACTTGGCATATCAGGATCCAATCTTTTCCCTTCTTTGATTAGTTTCAACTCACCTTCTTTTTCTAATCTGCGTTCCACTGCTTTTGAATATACTTTGAAATGGATGCTGTTTACTAGTCTCTAGAATTCAACAACTATGTATGGATGTATGATGCTTGTGTTACCTGAGATGTAGAAAAGGTAGAAATCCTCCATAGAGCTCTCTTTTTTTGATGGCGGGCAAGTCTCAGTCTTGGGAAAAGGGGGGTGGGGTTATACTCTATCTCTTCAACAAATTCAGTTTGTGCACGATTTTGTCTTCCTTCGCCGTACGGTATCGTTCTCTCTTTACTCTTCACTATCACTCAAATAGCATCAATAACGTGAAGATCTTCTTCGCGATTAAGTACTACATAGTTAGAGACTTTTGTACTATACTTAGATTTGATTGTCAATATCAATCCTCAATTTGAAAAGGTTCATAGAAATTGAAGCGTAGAGTGATTGATAGTCTTGCCAAATCATCAGAAAAGTATTTTATGGATAAATCCTTGCAACGATAATTACCCCAAAAGATTGCATACCAGAAATAGGCAATGAATACTACAATGACTGAAGATAAACATATTCCTTTGGTGAGAGATGAAACACAACTGGAATATATTTCCGACTTTATTCTAGGTGTTGCATTCACAATTATAGGAATCATTGCTGCTCAACGGTAAGCATCAGATATATCATGTGCAATGTCAACTTGTTGTTGTATCTATTCTTTCGGTACTCATACTCAATATTCAAATCATCAGTATGGCTTGGAGCCGTCAACAGGGAGGAGCTGAAACAAATGTAGTTACAGCTTTTTACAGTCTTATCCTCATCACAAGCTTATTTAGAGCTGTATGGTTTCTTATTCCAAATTCGGTACTCGAACCATCCTATGTTCCACATGCTGCTATGGCATTTGACCCTGATCATCCCAGTTGGGTCGGCGGTTTCCTCAGTGAAGAAATGCTTACAGCAGGATCTCTATCTTTGTTTTCAATCTTTATTCTCATCCTCGTTTACTGGGCAGACATTCTCAAAAAATACTTTCAGCCAGGAACACAACGTTCCAGACCAATGACTACTTTTCTTCACATTGTAGCTTTTCTAATTGCCATCGAACTCTTGAGTGCTGCATTATTTCTACTGAGATTTTATTCATCGGAAGGAATGATTTTGGTCAACTCCATACTGCTATCTATCGTATCAATCATTTGTGTAGTGGAAATTACAATTTTTTCACACAAATTCAGAACGGTGTTGCAGACTCTTGGAGCAATCAATCAGGTTTCCACGGAAAGTCAAGTCAAACGAATTGTGTGGATCACCGTCACTGGAAACTTGTTCTTTTTTACTAGAGCTTTTATCGAAACGATTTTTGCAGTGATGTTGATTACTTACTGGCACAAGAATGGAACGGTGCAAGAGGTCTTTAGTCATCCACTTTGGGATACCTATATGTGCCTAAAGCATTGGAGTGAGGTTATCATTCTTGCACTGATGCTTTATATTTTGCAAAGTAGATTCACAACTAATGGAGAAGCCAAGTCAAATGGTGAATATCAATCTGTTCCGGATGAAGATGAAAAAGAGGTGGTTGGGGAGAACATTGTTGTTTAAACACGCAGAATATATCCATGTATATAATGAGAAACGGAAATTAATGAAGGTTTTGAAACTCATTAACCTTAAATATTTCGCAAAGATGAAAATGATATTGTAAAAGCGAATAAGTACGTAGTCAAGAATGATTAAGAACGATATTATTTGCATCGTCAACATATATTGAAAAATGTTGGTTTGAATTATATTTATGTTTGATTTCATGATATTGACATGAGTAGAATCTTGGTAACGGGATTCTCTAGAAATTCTTCATTTGGTATAATTACTCCTAGATTTGCAAGTCTTTGACAATTTACTTCCATTAGTCGTTGTAACGAATAGGATGCATCATGACCTTGAAAGGATGCCATTGTGAAGAGTGAACTTGCAATCATCAGCATATCCTCCTCTTGCTCGGTTGTTAGGCTATCTCTTTTTGTCATGTATTGCAGCATAATTTCATCGGCAAGTGACACTTGTGCTATTCTGTTGCCACCTTTTACACTTGCATAGTACCATAAAGGAGGTGCTAGGCACTGACACATCATTGAAGTATCGTCGTCGGTAAAGTCTTGATGTGGTATGTAGGGATTGAGTGGATCCAACTCTATCAGTAAGGTCAAAATTTCTTGATAATGATTGGAATTAACTTGACCATCATCACACATCTGTGCCAATTGTGTAATAGCAAAGCAGTTTCCTTTTGACGAACTAGAGATGTAAAGACTCAGACGATCAGTGCTCTCTTTCAGTTTGAGGTGGCTGCCGTCTTCTTCCTCGTTGCAATCAGAAGCAAGTCCAAGAATAAACTGGCCTATGTCTCCTTTTGGATTTAGTAACCATGGCTGATTAACGCTTTCGTCTCTGTTTACATCATCTTTGTCATGTGAACCCTTTTCGGTAAACCACACGATGAGAGAAGTACGAGGTTTGACTAGAGTAGGGTCCACGTCAACACCATGAAGAATGTCATAAGAATGCACTACACCATTTCCAGATTTGAGAGGGAAAAACTTTCTGAGCGCAGCATTATTTGAAACAAATCCTTTCTCCGTAGGAACAGTGTACAATCCATTTCTTCCTGTTTCAGCCGTAGAATCCAGTGCTACTACGCATGTTGCAAATGCAGTAATGTCATAATGGGGACTCAGAGTATATCTCGTTTTAGATTCGGTATTTCTTTC
This sequence comes from Chaetoceros tenuissimus, assembly GCA_021927905.1. Classification (NCBI taxonomy): domain Eukaryota; phylum Bacillariophyta; class Thalassiosirophyceae; order Chaetocerotales; family Chaetocerotaceae; genus Chaetoceros; species Chaetoceros tenuissimus. The sequence goes on along the minus strand of BLLK01000027.1, from coordinate 625,161 downwards.
TTCTGATTCTCCGTTTGAAGCATCCTTTACATCGAGGTTTCCATAATTTCGAATAAAAACATCAGAGATCTGTGCATTCTTTGAGTTTGTCAGCTTTTGGACTGAGGGAAGTAACTTCTCATTCAAAATTGGTTCCAAGAGTTCAATCATACTCAACACACATTTTTCAAATGAAACCTCTTTTTCAGAACCATCATTTTTTGTCTCGACATCGCTCTCAAAAAGTGCCTTACCGTTTGAGATGAGGTTCAAGTGCAAACTTGGCAGACCATCAACACTGTCAGGATTGGTACTAAGCCAATTATTCTTGCGGATTGTGTAAACGATTTCATTGATTTGATTCACTATATCACTGGATAAAACATCCTGTTGTAATGATATAATATTTTTCTCGTCATTGTCATTGATAAAATAATCCTTTTTCCAGTCAAACGGATTCCTTCGTTTAGATAACTTTTCAAGTAGTTGAAGGGCTGATAAAGCTTTGTCTGTGCCCCTTTGACTTAATGTATAGAGATTGAGGGATTGGACAAGAAAAGAGGTTTTGATACCAAGGTCATTCACAGCATCAAACCATGATGCAATCATTTTTGAGTCAAAGTCTGGATGGTCATTTGGAATTTCATATGAAAATGTAACCTTTAAATTGTTCCCATCGTTCGTGATCATGTCTTCAATTTCCAAAATATGAAGAAGCATTGATATGAGGACGGGGAAAAAATGATTGATGGACCCATCGTGAAGTTTAATATGACATTCAAGTATTGACTTGACCTCTTGCTTCTTTGGTGATAGAATGTATCCTTCGCATTGATAATTATTTTCTATTGCTTTGGATGCAAAAATAATCACACCTTCTTCATTTTGATGCTCCAAATTTGAGCTGAAAATGGATATGTCCTGATTTATCTCAGTAGCAAATGTAGGAAATAGAGTTGCCGGTAGGATTGAGCTTCCTAGCCGATTATTCACGCTTGTAGTTTGTGCCCGCGATGGAAGGTCAACAGGACTGTGAAAAGTTAGACAAGTTGGAGCTACCAAAGCGAGAAGAATGATCTTCAACTGAAGGCTCATTTTCCTCCAATCTATTTACACCTTCAATTAAATGAGCAAGCTATAAGATGATGCTTTTGCTGACAACTTGAGTTTTAGAAGTACAAAGTTGTTCACGATGCTAAATACAACATGTACTGACGTAAAAAGTAAGTAATCCTAATACGTAGAGAAAGTTCGACTTTCTCAACAACTAATGACACTTTGGTCTGTTATCTGTACGAATAGAACGTCATTGTCCATTTCTTTTTAATCCCATCTTCGACTGACGCACCAATTTGTGCGCATACACTCTCTGCCATTCATTTCTCCTTTTGTTTCTGAGATTTTCTTCGAAAAACATCAACTCAGAAATGAGAAAGATTTCCATCATCTTCACTTTTGTTGTATTCATTTTTCAGTTTTCGTTCTTTCGTTAACCAAACCATGAAGTTCTCCAAAGCTGCTGTTCTCTTCACTGCTTTTGCAGCAAGTTCTGTATCAGCCTTCACCTTTAATGCACCAAGAACTTTTGTAGGACGCCAAGATGCAACTCGTGCAATCCAACCACTCAAAATGAGTGAAGCAACCGATGTCGAGAAGACCGCTGAAACATTTGAATTCCAAGCAGAAGTTGGAAGGGTTATGGACATTATCATCAACTCTCTTTACTCTGATAAAGACATCTTCTTGAGAGAACTTGTTTCTAATGCTGCTGATGCTTGTGACAAGAAGCGTTTCCTTAGTGTAACTGCAGATGGTGACTCTGTTGACACAACTCCACCAGAAATTAGAATCAAAGCTGATCCAGATAGACAAGCTGTTATCATTGAGGATAGTGGTGTGGGAATGACACGTGATGAGTTGATCAATAACCTTGGACGTATTGCACAAAGTGGAACCAAGAATTTTATGGAAGCTCTTGGTGATGGAACTGCAGATGTTAATCTCATCGGACAGTTCGGAGTAGGTTTCTATTCTGCATACCTTGTAGCCGACAAGGTAGAAGTTGTCACAAAATCTATGCAAGCAGGTTCTCCTCAATTGAAATGGGAAAGTGACTCAGGATCCTCTTTCACAATTTCTGATGCTGAAGACGAAGACCCAATTGAGGGATCAGGAACACGTTTGATTCTTCACATTAAGGATGATGCTATGCAGTATCTTGAAAGCGGAAAACTTGAGGAGCTTCTTCAGCGTTATAGTGAATTCATTGAATTTCCACTCAGTCTATTTAAGGAAGAAACTACCTATGAAAAGGTGCCAGACGTTGAAGCTAATAAAGATTTGGCTGAAGGGGAAGAGCCAAAGATGAAGACTGTTCCAAAGACAGTAGAATCATATGTTACCATGAATACTCAGAAGCCTATCTGGCTTCGCCCTCCAAATGATGTTACTGATGAAGAATACAAGGAATTTTACAAGGCGGCATTTAAATCCAGTTATGATGAGCCACAGAAGTGGTCTCATTTCCGTCTTGAGGGACAAGTTGACTTTAAGGCTCTTCTTTACGTGCCAGGAATTCTTCCATTTGAATTAAGTAAGGATATGTTTGACGAGAACTCGTCAAATGTGCGTCTTTACGTAAAGAGAGTTTTCATTAACGACAAGTTTGAAGATATCATTCCACGCTGGCTCAAGTTCGTGAAGGCAGTTGTAGATTCTGATGATTTGCCATTGAATGTATCGAGAGAAATCTTGCAAAAGTCAAAGGTATTGAGTATCATTAACAAGCGTCTTGTTCGCAAGTCCCTTGATATGTTTTACGATTTGGCAGAGGATGAAGATACAAGTAAATACATCATGTTCTGGAATAACTTTGGAAAATACCTCAAGGTTGGAATCATTGAAGATGAAAAGTACAAGAAGGATCTTGTTCCATTGCTTCGCTTCTTTTCATCTACTAGTGATGAAGAGTACACATCTTTCGATTCATATGTATCAAATATGCCAGAGGATCAAAAGTCAATTTACTACGTCACTGGAGAGGGAAGAAAGAATGCTATGCAACAACCAGTTATTGAGAAGTTGACTTCCAGAGGATATGAAGTACTTCTCATGACTGAGCCATTGGATGAGATCACTATTGAAGCTATCCGCGAATACAAGGGATTCAATGTTGTAGATGCAACTAAGGAAGGACTAGATCTTGAGGATGATGAAGAGACAAAGAAGGAGAAAGAGGATCTCCGTGAGAAGTACTCTGATGTTTGTGAATTCCTCGAAGTTGAATTGAAGGGAATGGTACAGAAGGTTACTGTATCTACTTTGTTGACAGGATCTCCAGCAGCACTTGTTCAAGGGGCATATGGAGTTTCTCCAACAATGCAACGATACATGAAGGCACAAACTGTTGCAAGTGGAGGTGATGCTGGAAGTTTGAATGCAATGAACCAGGCTGTATTGGAGATCAACCCTAAGCATCCAATTGTTCAAGATTTGGAGAAGATGGTTAAGAGCGATAAGGATAGTGCGGAGACCAAGAACTTTGCAATGTTGATGTATGATTTAGCAAGTATGACGGGAGGATATGAGGTCTCAGACACTGGTGCATTTGCCCAGCGTGTCATGAGTTTGATGACTTCCAAAGCAAAGCAAGATGTTTCTGAAGATTCCAAGGTAGAGGAAAAGGCACCAGAGGAAGAGAGCAGTGACGATGACAAACCGATTGAACCAGAGGTTGTTGCTTAAATATGCTTCTGCACGAAGTGTACAGTATACGATTAGGATAATGAAATCTAGCTAGTAAAATTTATTTCCATAGAAATATATTCCAAATGCAAAATTCAATTCTATAGGTAGTAATGTCCCAAAAGTCTTTGATCTATGAAAGCCATTTACTTTAAAAGAATTTCAAGTAAAGAACAACAAGGATAAACAATCCCATAGCTGCAATCGGAGCATAGGTATTGACCTTGGCTTTCCATCCTAATTTCTTTGTTCCCCATTTGAATTTTTTTGACTCTGACATGAGATTAGAAGAAATCTGAGATACATTTTCAAGTTTCTCCCCTCTATCCAAAACATCTGAAATATTTTGCGATAAAATAGTGTGAATTTCAGCCAAGTCATTCTGCAATTTGTTATTGTTTGCAGTTGACTTTGGGTCCACAAACTCTCTCTGCTTTCGTTGAATTAATGGTTCAGCTGAAATGAATGCAAATGGCCTGCCTGTAGTAGAAATGACTGATATATAATTGTCGTTTCCGTGTGATTTGATCATGTATTCACAAAAACACTCGTTAATTTCTTCTAAATAAAGGAATGCTAAGCGTTTTGGATATGCGCTCTCTGTCAGTGTCAGATAGCAAATTTCACCATGAATTAAATAGTAAAAAGTTTTGTTTGTAGACGTCTCAATTTTCATTTTACTAGTGGCTCTCCCATTGGAGTTTATATTTCTCAGAATCTCTTTCGCCTGCTTCTTTTCAACGTCGAGATTCTCGGTAGTATTTGCAAAAGATGAAACTAGGATTAATCCATCAGATCTTCTTGCAACAAATGTTAGTAGAGGCGGCATGTTGTAGTTTGTTGTTAGTCCTGAACCCTTACTTTGAAGTAGAGCCTTCTGGTTTATACCAAATCACTTTCAAACTGTAATCCTAACTTTAAAAAAGAGCTCTTTGGTAGATACCATGATACCATATCACTTGGCATTGAAAAAGAGCGAGTTTGTAGGGTTTCGCATTTGGTGCCAAAATTTTCAGGTGTGGTGCCCCATTCGGTGCCAAGGCTCAATACCTTTAATTTCTATCATATACTATCACTACTATACATCACTTACAACCCCTTTAAGTGATGTTGGGGTGTAAAAAGGAGAGAAAGAGCTAAATTACCATTATTTCCTTCAGTGAGACGTCATTGGCTCTCTTGGTGCCAGTCGGTGCCTGGCACCGACCCCTTCCAATTTGGCAGTTTGGTGCCGGCACGTAATGCGAAACCCTACGAGTTTGGAGTTTGGAGTTAAAAAGTAATTTATTCAAGACGTCGTTGTTGTATACCAGGATAGTACATACGTATAGATCTTCTTCTCTTCTTTCTTCTTTCTTTTCTTGCTGTTTTGAGTTGGAACTAAGTCGAGAGCTCTTTCGAAGCATTGGTGTACTACGTACAACACTACAACCAAAACACCTATTTACTTTTGTTTACGTACCCATACTTCCTACGCTCCTTTTTCAACATCAATTTTAAAACAATGAAGACATCTGCTATCCTTTTCGCTGCTGCTGCCATGATCATGGGAGCTTCTGCTGCAACCATTGAATGTGAAGGTGAGATCGAGATGTATGACCCTAGATTGGAAAAATGAAGGAGCAAATACCCTTCCTTCACTCCTGATAATGACATTTAATGCTTTGTTCGTTGTCATGACTGTATGTTCAGTTGATTGAAAGTATGATACGTTGTATCATCACCTTCTTCGGTCGCTTATAGACTCTTTGTGTGAGAAATGATTTTGTAACAAATGACCTTTACTCATTCAACCCTTCTTTTCCCTACTGCTATTTCAACATCCTTCTTATTCATTCTTTTCAAATAAATTCAAATTAATAATTCACCATTCATATCATCAAAGTTTGTGTCAAGGTAATGGATGACGTTAGAGCAGATATGGAGAAAGCTGATATGAAGGACAAGTCAAAGATCGAGGGAGCACTTGGAAAATACTGTGCAAGAGGAGACCTTGGACCGCGTGAGCGTAAAATCTGCTACTATATCGATCCAATCAAGCGTTCTGTAGCACATCCATTTTCACTTGGAATGAATTCTCTCAAAGTATGTAAGAGAATCACCGAAACTAATCCTGAAATTTGCACTGTAAAGTTCCCTGTTCAAACTGAAAAGATGGAGAAGAAGGACTTGTCTAAATTGAGAGTAAAGCAATTGAAAAGTATCCTCGCTGATAGAGGAGTTGAGTGCAAGGGATGCATCGAGAAGGAGGAATTCATTGCAAAGGTACAAGCTACTGAGCACCTTGCACAAGTAGAGCTTTAAGCAAGAAACTAATATATTTTTATTCGAAGTACATGTACAAGTTTCGTTCAAATCACTATTTACTCAAAAGATGCCAGCATTATTAAATTTATTTCTGTACATATTTCAAGCATAGTATGTATTATAAAATTTATGCGCCTCGAATATCCATTCGGCAATGCAGCATTGCATTACTTGGATCCATATTCAGCCCAACAGTCAGTCTCCTTTGGTCCACCGCCATTCAATACGTTGGTAAATCCATTTTCAAGCAAGAAGTCCTTAGCTAATTGACCACGTCCTCCTCCTCCACAATGAGTAATGATTGGGGTATCCTTATCTACATCTGGAAGAGGGAGAGATGATGTTTCTCTGTCATAAATTAAACTAACAGCTTGTGGTCTATTATCTTCAGAAGGCAAAGCCGCTACAGCAAGAGACTTTTGATCACCAGGTTCCTTCTCTGCATCTGGATTTCTGACGTCAACAACAAGGAGCTTATCGCCTGCCTTTGCTACAAAGTCCTTAAGTTCTTCTGGACTACTTACACCTGCCTTTCGAGCCATGTTCAAAAGTGTAGATTGATGAAAGGTTCTGGAAAATGCAAAAAAAAACGTTAGGAATTCAAATTTTTGACAGCACATAGAGAAAACATTTTTGAGATAAAATACCCCATTTCACTTCCAACGCAGCATAAGAAGCAAAGATTCATGTGAAATAGAGTCATGCTAGTTCTCAGAGTTTCGCTGTGCTACGCCTGTACAATACAGCAAATATGAAGAACCTCATGACAATAAGCAGAAATGAAATGACGCACCTTACTGATCCACTGCGAATAGAAGGAGAAAATGCAGATGTTCTCAAAGCAAAAGATGCAAGAAGTGGAACTACTACTCTCATTTTAGGGTAAAGTCAAAATTTAAAAATAAAAACAAAAAATTGAAAATGGATGAGACAATAGTGGTGTTGCTGATCCTACTGTTACGTAGGTTTGACGTAGATTCGTCAAGATTCGTTTCTAGAAAAATAACTGTTACTTCACCGCACACAAACCTATTTTATTATTTATGCAAAGACTGTTCTAATAATACGTGATACGTCTTATAGTGTACTCATATAATACATATTCATTTGCAGTTGCGTGTGTGATTTTCTTTCTTTTTCAAAATATAATATACAAAAAAATTTGCTAACAAACATGTTTTTATCATTCTTATCCTTACAATATAATGAGCCCGTTTGAGAAATAGAAGTTGTGAAAATAATCACTCTCACATAAAAGTATGTGAAGATTACACCAAATGATGCATGTTTTATCTCTCGAAATTTTGATTCCCTTGATTTACAAATTTATGGTTGCGAAACACCTCCTTGATGATGTGTCATCGTTACATTTGATGAGACCTGCTGCTGCTGATATACTTGTATTCCTCCACCTGCTTTTGCTGCTGTCGCTGGAGGTCTACCCAAGTTTCCAGATCCCCCGCCACTGCTTTTACTATCAGGTTTATCACCACGGATTGCCTCTCTGTATTTGCTTAAATATATTTTCAAAGGTTCTACATATTTGTCAAAACCAAGTGTACTCATTGCCCAAAGCAAGTCATCACCATTGATTGTTTTCCTTTTTTCCTGCATACATTTATCAGATGCCTCAGATGTAATGAACGAGATGAATTCTGATACACATTCTTGTACAGTCTCTTTGGAATCCTTTGCAATCTTTGCATTTTCTGGAAGGGTATTTTTCATTATACGTGCAATATTTGCAATTGGTAGATAACGATCCTATTTGGTGTATTCCAAAAAATATATATAAAGGTAAGAATACAAATTTGTATATTGAAAATTGATGCAAAATGACAATAAAAAATCCGAACCCACACTGAAGGTACACTTCGGTATGACTATATGTATACGAAGTGCACCCTCCATGACTTTGAATGCAAGTCCTCAAAACTTGAAAACCCCACTAGTGCCTCATACCAATGTTGTTTTTACAGAAAAGACTCACTTGTTCGCGAATTTCTTCAAACTCCTCCTTATTTTCGGGTGGAGCTACAGCTGCCGCTGCTGCGGCTACTGGCGCACTAATTGGATTCGGAGTCATCGATGCTTGAGAAGTTGCATAAAGCGGATTGGCGGTTGGAGGTTGGTTTGACATTGTAATTTTAGAAAGTATTTGAATGGTACAAAGAGACGAAAGAAGATTGCTTTTGATATTTCAAGCTGATAGGAATGAATTCTAGAGCATAGCGTTGATTGGTGATTGGTGATTGGTGATTGGTGAAGATTCAGATGGGCTGTTGTCTCGGTCTAGTTTGTCCAAAAAGCTACATTTGGAAGGCTATCGTGAAGAGGCTCATATCCTAATCTACTTTTTGGCTAGTGCCCTTTTTGAAAGGCGTCATCGTGGAAGATCGTCACAAACTTCAACATTGAGCAATCCTTTCTTCTTTTTGGCATCAAAAGGTTTCCAAACATCAACTCTACCTCTTGTATACAATTGCAATAATTCATCTCCATATCTACTTGAAAAATGAAATTTTCTGCATTGACAGCTTCCCTTTTGTTTGCATCTGCTGGTGCATTCACACCATCGCCTGCTGGACCTACCACAGCTAATGTCGCACGCGCATCCACTGCTACAGAAAATGATTCTACATCTGCAGCATCCACTCCAACCAAGGATCCACTTCTTATTCGTGCTGCTCGTGGTGAAGAGGTTGAGCGCACTCCTGTATGGATGATGAGACAGGCTGGACGTCACATTGCAGAATACAGAGAACTTTGCAAAAAGTGGCCAACATTCAGAGAAAGATCAGAAATCCCTGAAGTTGCTGTAGAAGTTTCTCTTCAGCCTTGGAGAAATTACAAGACCGATGGATGCATTTTCTTTTCGGATATTTTGACTCCTTTGCCAGGAATGGGAATTGACTTTGATATTGACGAGAAGGTTGGACCAGTTGTTGAACCTATGAGAGATTGGGATTCTGTAAAGAAGGTATGTCAAAAGATTATTCACAAGTAATGAGAACATGAAAACTTTCAATGAATAATGTCCTCACTATTTTAACCTTTCTCGGAACAAAGATGCATTTGATTGATCCATCTACAGCTGCTCCTTTCACTGGAGAAGTGCTTCGTACTCTTCGTGAAGAAGTAGGACCTGAAACTGCAGTTTTGGGATTTGTTGGATGCCCATACACACTTGCGACCTACCTTGTCGAAGGAAAGACATCAAAGGAATACCTTGAAATTAAGAAAATGATGTTCACCGAACCAGATCTTCTTCATGCAATTCTCAAAAACTTGGCTGATTCTATTGCTGAATATGCACTTTACCAGATTGAATCTGGTGCACAATTGATTCAGATCTTTGATTCATGGGCGGGACATTTGAGTGCTAGAGATTATGAAACATTTGCAGCACCTTACCAAAAAATGATTCTTGACAAAATTAAGGAAAAGCACCCTGAAATTCCAACTGTAGTTTATATTAAGCACTCTGGAGCTCTCATTGAGCGTATGGCAGCAACTGGCGTTGATGTAGTATCTCTTGATTGGACTGTTGATATGGCAGAAGGACGGGAAAGAATTAATGCTGGAAGAGCAGCAGCTGGACTTGAAGGGCCAGGAGGTGTACAAGGAAATCTTGATCCTGGTGTTTTGTTTGGAAGTCAGGAAACTATCAAGGAGAGAGCAGAGGAAATTTTGAAGAAGGCTGGAAACAAGGGACACGTAATGAACCTTGGACATGGAATTGAAGCTGCTACTAGTGAGGAGAATGCTGCATTTTTCATCGAGACTGTAAGAAACTACCGTCACGAGTAGATATGATATAACTTTTAAAAGATGTTTTGATTCATTGCTCAGTGCTGTTGGGTGCCGTACCTATCTATTTTCTGCTTACGAGAAGATGGACAAGACCATTCCGCTAACTTCTCACTCACTCTCAAGCTGAGTTTGGATCTGGGTAAAAGAGAAAGTGATATTTTCTAGCTTGATCAGAATGAAAACATGCGCGTTCCAGGAAGTACAGATTATGCTCGGATCGTATTGAAGAAAAGATTTTGCTTATCACAACTTTGAGTTAGATTTTGACTGAGTCCGTCAATCGGGCGAGTCATTGTCTAACATAACCATGGCTAAAATGTCGCACAAAAAGAAAATTTTCGATTCTACTTCTAATTATGTTCATTCGTCATGAATTGTTTCACTCACATTCTATTGAATTATTCCATTTATTTTTTATAATTGTTACAAGAGAATTATGCCTCGATTACCTCTCCAGTGGTTGCCTTAAGAATTTCGCACTTTCCTCCAGCAGCTTCGATTGCCTCTTTAGCAGACTTGGTGAAAGCATGTGCCTGAACAGTGATATCCTTTGCGGTGAAATCATTCTTTCCTACAACAACCTTGTGAATATCAAGCTTGGACTTGGTGATAGCAGCCTTCTCAAGAAGGGATGCGTAGTTTACAGTCTCTCCAGCAGCAACTCCATTCAATTCGTCGAGCTTGATGATATTGTATTCAGTCTTGGTGTGTCCTGGTCCAGTAGGTCTTCCTACGAACTTAGGCAAACGTCTGTAAAGTGGCTGCTGTCCTCCCTCGAATCCAGCTCTTACACCTGGTCCAGAACGTGATTTTTGTCCACGCATTCCAAATCCGCATGTAGCTCCCTGTCCAGCAGAAATACCACGTCCCTTGCGCTTCTTGTTCTGTCTAGATCCTGGTGCAGAAGTGAGGTTATCAAGAGTGAACTCAGTATTTTCTACATCATTAAGAGACTCTTGAGTAGCTGCATCTGCACGACGCTTCCAGTCAAAAATCTTCATTGACATGGTTCCCTCAGCTGCACGAGTATTAAGCCCATTGGAGCTGGTGAAGCTGGATGAGAATGCAGCTATAAATTTTAAAGAAAAAGAAAAAAGATGAGTTGGGAGAGATGAAGAAAATACATAAAAATCGCATGTTTTCGAGAACGAGTAGGTGGGAAATGTATTGCTTCCAATCTCAAGAGAATTGTTTTTTCGATGGGTTATGAGTACAAAACAACATGTGATTTTCTCATTCTATCTAATATGTGAATACTTTTGGTAACCCAAGTAAATTTCATCCATTCAACCAACGTTTTCCATATCCGTTTTTAAAGTGAATCTCCATTGCAATTCCATGAGCTGCTTTGTTTCGTGTCTATTTTGAAGGCCATGCAAGCATGATGTTTTTGTTGTGTGATGTCTTCATGAACGTTTGTTTCTCAGTTAATTTCCCCCTACCAAAACCTCGTTTCGGCCACAGAACTCATGATCTTACCAGCAGAAGTTGCCATAAGGACAACAGCAAGTACTGAACGACTAATTGCAACCATCTTGATTTCTTTTATAACAGAGCCGAAGTGCTGTATTGTATTCATGTCATCACTACGAAGCAGCGCAGAAAAACTCCAAAACACAAAACTGATGGTTCAGTACCTAGATGCGTCAGTAGTTCAGATGTGGAGAAAGGAAAGAGGAATGAAGGGAAAGAAAAGAGAAAATGAAAAAATGAATTCCATCCGGCTAAAATTCCCTTATTTTCTCCTCAAAATCTAAGAATGAATGTACCTCTCGAAATCAAAATAAAAAAATGAAGAATCAATACTTGTGTAAAATCGCCAATTCATAGGAAGTCCTTCTCTGTGAACCCCTCTATATAATTGTTCTCACCAAAAGGCAATTGATTAGGTTTTCATTTCTGATCAATAAACAATGAAGTCCACAACAGCTCGAAGGCCAAACCCAAGAGACAAGCTAAAGCAGTTGAAAGAAAGGAGAGTTTCGTCTACCATCTCTCAGCAAACAGTACAGACTTCGATCAAAGTGACAAAGAATGCATCTGGAAATTCTAAACTGGAAAAACAGAAACCAAATCATAAAGCAAGAATACGCAGTGCGAGAGATGGAAAAGAAACAAGAAGTCCCTTACAAAATGTGGATTTTAATTCTCCCACAAAAGCAGGGCAAATCAAAGTTGGGTCTTCATCTGATGTTTCCAAAGTGAATAAAGTTGTGTTTGTTCATAGAAAGACAAAAACTCCAATAGAGTCAAAGAAAGATAGTAATAGGTCGAAATCTTTGTCGAATCCGCATCAAATGGATATGTCAGAAGCTATTCCATCCAGGTCAGATTCTATACAAGTGGATAAAGCAAAAGTTGATAGATTGAATAAAGCGAAAAGTTGTCAGCAAAAGCCGCATAGGAATATTGATGAATCTACATTTAATAGGAACATAGAACATAATGAATCAGAAAAAGAAGAAAGTAGCAAAGAACATGAAGAATTCGATGCATTCCTCAAAGAGCTGACAGATGCTACTCATTTTGGAACGGTAAGACATGCCTGCAGTTTGATGATAAAAACATATTTGTTAGTACTTTTACTAACAAAAATCTCATATATTGGTTTATTCAATAGGTGTGGAAACACTTTCAAATTCTCCTAGGATCTACGCCTCAAATCTGTGAAAAGGATGCAAATGTGCCTTACTCTGAAAAAACTGCGGAAATATTAAATTTAGCATGTAGAAATGGAGCCAATAGAGCTTCTAGTGCACAAATTATTAATATTGATGAGCCCAACACTTCGCAGAATCCAGTTGAATTATTTCTTGTTGATGAAGATGAAACTAAAAAGCAAAAGCGAATAAGTTTCGAGAAACCTTTATTATCAGAGAAAAATGATGCCCGCGACGAAGAGATTAGAAACGCTAATGTAGATGTTGAAAACAAGTTCAAAGATGCTTTCTGGAAAACTGAGGAAAGAAATCCAGTACGTAAAGAATCTCCAATCACTAATTCATTGCAAAAGGAGTTAGAGAAAGTTGCATCAAATGGGAATGTAGATACAAAACCTGGATTTGGTTCATCAAATGAGCCATTCGAAGAGCAGGGTGATGTAGGGAATTTTTCACATGTTTCAGCAAAGATTTATCAAAACAGTTGCTCTAATATAGACATGCAATCAAGTAGAAAAACTGTTGAAGAAGAAGAGGGCACTCGTAACCTTGAAGAGTACACATCCTACTTACCAAAGTCGAACGAAGGCACACCAGAATGGCTAAAGCTACTGAAACAAAACAAAAAATCGAAAAGCACTTTCTCTTCGCAGAATTCGCCAGAAGCATTATCAAACGATGAAAGTAAAGAAGTAGGGTTTCAACATATTCAACTGAAAAAGGTGCCTAAACCAAACGAGGATTGGAAATCTCCTATCGCGAAATCAACAACTGAATGTATGTACGAAGGAGTTTTGAAGAGTGATAGACAAGAAGGTGGGGAAGACGTAAAAAAGAACACATCAAAACCATCATTGGAAGTTTTATCAAACGATGAAAGTAAAGAAGTAGGGTTTCAACATATTCAACTGAAAAAGGTGCCTAAACCAAACGAGGATTGGAAATCTCCTATCGCTAAATCAACAACTGGATGTATGTACGAAGGAGTTTTGAAGAGTAGAAGACAAGAGAGCAGAGATGATGTAGAAAATAATTTATCGAGACAGGCACCATTGTCGTCATTTCCGTTACGTCCTTCAACGACAAGTGATTTCCCGACTTGTGCAGAAGAATCTGTTGAGCAAACTTGCACAATTAAGAACATTAGAAACTTGAATCGCTCTGGAAGTGAAAATCGAGACCTAGTTCCCTCCATATCTCAGGAGTCTGCATCTCCAAATAATGTCATTACACGAAGTATGGACACAGAAAAGGAGCATGAGTTTCAAGTCTATAGTGATGATACTGCTTCCTCAACATCTATAATTTCGCTGCATTCGGAGGATAATAAATCTATAGATGATTCTTCTGAGCTAGAACATGAGAGGCATGGAAGAGCAGAGAATCATTCTGAGACTACGAAGAAAAGTCCAAATGAAGTAGTTTCTGATAGTCATGTTTGCAATGAAGGTACTTCTCCTGGACAAGTAATTGGAAATAAAATTGTCAAAGAAAGTGATGGCAACGATGATGTACCGGCTCCAAAATTGGATTATGAAGAATTGAAATTAATCGCAAAATACCGAGAGATGAAGAAACGAGGTATATCAGACGAAACCATTGAATACGATCTAGTTAGAAAAGGTGTTTCAGATAGCGTAAAAATACATTTGCAAAATGAAGTCAAGGCCAACCTATCAACTCCTTCTGAAAAGAATCAAACATTAAATGATGATGATTGTAATCATGAAAAGCCATTCAATCCTTTTGCAGGTGGTGGGATTGCTGCAGCAGCAGCTATGGCAGCTCAGAAAAAAATGAAAATGACAGATGAAACTTCAAACAATACCAATGTGAGTAATGACCAGATTGATAATGCGGTTTCTGCAAGTCAGCCATTCAATCCTTTTGCAGGAGGTGGGATTGCTGCAGCTGCAGCTATGGCAGCTCAGAAAAGAGTAACAGATAAGAATTCGATGAATAAGGAAGAAGATACCAAATCCAATAGACCGCCTTTCAATCCTTTTGCAGGAGGTGGGATTGCTGCAGCAGCTGCTTTAGCTGCTCAGAAAAAGAGCAATCAAGGCAACGATACACAAAATCCTCTATCCAGCAGAACTAGTGAAGAAAAAACAGTGGTGGCCTTAAAAGACGATCCTAAGTTCAAGAAGTACTTCATGATGAAAAAGGTTGGACTTGATAACGAACAAATCAAACACGCAATGGAGAAGGATGGATTGGATCCAGCTATTTTCGATGGTGATCATAACAAACCCTATACTCCAGCTCCTCCAGCGGTAGCCTTAAAAGATGATCCTAAGTTCAAGAAGTACTTCATGATGAAAAAGGTTGGACTTGATAACGAACAAATCAAACACGCAATGGAGAAGGATGGATTGGATCCAGCTATCTTCGATGGTGATCATAACAAACCCTATACTCCAGCTCCTCCAGCGGTAGCCTTAAAAGATGATCCTAAGTTCAAGAAGTACTTCATGATGAAAAAGGTTGGACTGGATAACGAACAAATAAAACACGCGATGGAGAAGGATGGATTGGATCCAGCTATCTTCGATGGTGATCATGATAAACCTGCTCAGAAACCTTCAACCAGGAAGGGGGAGAATGGAAAGAAATCTGATAAGCCTATGGAAAGACTTCCTCAGGTAAATATCACACCAATTAATACAAGCAAGAACAAAGTTCGAAATTCCTTATGGGGAAATGAGGATATTACTATTGGATTGAAGCTGGATGAAGTGGACATGAAGCGAAAATTCGAGAAAAAGAGGTCAGCTCCACAATTGCCAAAAGTGAAGCTTGCTGTGAAAACTATCGAAGACTCGTTTTCGAAGGTGGAGCTTATCAAGGATCATACAAAAAAGATCAAGTGTGCTTCAGCCTACTCCAATATCAAGGATTTGCCTACTGAGGACCTCATTCAAGCTGTTAATAAAGTTGACTCTATGTATTTCAAATCCAGAGAGATTGTTGAACATATTAACACGTGCCTACCAGCAGACTTGGAAATCGCTGAATTAAGGGAATGGAAACGCCTCCTAGCTAGTTCTGAAAAAAGCGAAGACTTCCTCATGGGTAAACTGAAAGACTTCGAAAAGTTCCTGATAAGAATCTCATCAGTAAAAAGATACAGAGAGAAAATCGATGCTCTTCTTTTTATGCTTGAATTTCCATCCAAGGTTAGAAATGTTAGAAACAACCTTTCACTGATTGAGAATGCGTGCAACGAGATAAAAGGGTCGGAAAAGTTGAGACAGATCCTTCGCTTTACGTTGGGATGTATCAATACGTTGAACAGAAATAAAGTTGAGGCTATAGTTGTGTCATCTCTTGGGGAGCTGAAAAATACAAAAGACGGAGACAAGACAATGTCCGTTCTTGAGTATATTGTAAACATTATACTTGATCAAGATGAAGATCTTTTGGCGTTTATTGATGAAATCCCATCTTTAGCTTTGGTTTGTAAGTTTACATGGAAAGACTCTGTAGATCAAGAGAAGAATGACATTGAAAATAAAGTCCGAAAAGTAAGATTACTTGAGAATGAATGCATTACTGTGAGGGGATTCTTGGAAGAACAAAAGTTGCACAGTAAAGGAACGTTCTTGGCAGATCTTCGAGATGAAATATGCACAACAAAAGATAGATTCAAGAAATTAAGAACAGACTATTTCGCCGAAAATGAAAATGAAACATCAGACTTGGACTGGTTCGAGGCATTCATTACATTCGCCAAGGATCTGAATGAGGCAAAGACAAAGATTGAACAGCAACGTGAACGAGAACGGATGAGGGAGAGAAGGATAAACACAAAGAATAGACCAAATGCTCAAGCTCATGGATTTGATCGGAACAGCGTTGCTTCTTCTGAGCTGGAATCGCTTTTGCACAAGCAAAGACAGCGCTCAGAGTAATTGCAGAGCATTGTTGATTAGATAGTTTTCTCTTGTTAAAATGATATCTATTTACGTTTCGACCTTCGTTCTTTCTAATGTTAATGCAAAATGAGATTTGTATCCTAAGTCAGATGTGAATGGAACTTAGTGAAGCTGCAAAGGTAAGTGCACTACTAGAGGATAGCACTGAATATAAAACTTTCAGTCTCACTCCAGTTCTACACTAAATTAACACATGTGGAATATGAGGACGAAACAGGTAAAAGTTAGAAATAGTCACCTGCTATATTTCGAAATGTTTTTTAATTATCAAATCCAAGAAATATCTCGAAATTCTACCAACTTTGTGATAGTTAGACCGTATCCTAATTTCAATTGAGTTGTATCCATATTTTTGTTTTGTGATTGTGATTCACTTATCCGATGATGGCCATACTTTAGCGGCACCTTTGCAATCAACTACCCCACTCTTTTTCTAAGTGCACTGTCATTTTCTCGCTTTGAAATAACAATTTATGAAAGGATGGAAAGTCTCAGTTGTACGTGCATGAGTCCGAAAGCAAAGCATTCAGACCCCTTTGTGAAGTGATGTTACGAAGAAGCGGTTCATGGAGACATAGTATCTGTTACAGCTGCGTCTTACACACAATACATTCTATGTAAAAATTGGATGAATGTGGATCAGACTATCAAACACCTAAATAGGTTTTATTTTTATTTTCAATAGCGACCACCGCCAGTCTTGATATCAAAAGATCTAACAAGCGTTCCTAAGAATAAGGAAATATTCAATGGACGCTTTGCTGAAAACTTTTCTTATCTACATGATAGAATTGCCTTGATCGAGGAGATTTAAAAAAGCTTTATGAAAGTCGTGTGATTCGAAGTTAATGGAGATAAACATATCGGCCAATATATCAAAAGGATAATGGTACAATATGAATATATACATCACATCAATACAGGGGATATTGTCTTTTTCTCATCTGCTGATACAGTCAAGTAATCTTCTTCGAAGGCGCCGTTATCTTGCAGCAATAGTCCATCCAATTTACCCACTGCTTCTGACATTTTTCTGTAGATCGAGTGTAACTTCAAATTATGTAGAGAGCTTGTTGGAAACAAATGCGGTCATATCTGTAGAAGATTATGCTACAGTAATACCAATATCTGAACAGATTAGAATCATTGAATAATCTCCTTGGGATTGTTGAAAGCTTTTTTGCCATCTAAATTCATTTCGAATTCAATCTTTAGTAGTGTCGCTGTACGTGAAATCTCGCTTGGTGAAATCCATTTCAATTTCTACCAAGCTATCGCTTGTCTCTCCATCTCTGGAAAAGGCAAAAAGTATTAATTCATGATGAGTATACAAGTCCTGCTTTGTTAAAACGTCGGCTCTATATAGGAATTAATGCACTTAAGAACCATTATTGGGTCAAAGGATGCGGTACAAAGCCAGACCCAGATAGAAGTATAACTATATAGTCGTATGAAGAAAACCTACTTCTTTCAAATGTCCTTCCAACTAATTCTTCTCTCAATACATCAGGAGCAACAGTCTGGCTCCAAGTATTCCGAGTGGAATTATCCAAAACAAATCTGACTTCAAAAGGAAAGCGCGAAAATGGCACACTTTCAGCATAATCAGGTATTATCTCTAGCTGTAGAAATAATCAGACAACTTAATTCCACAGGACAGGCGAGTACCTTTCCACACTTTCATCGTTTAGACGGAGTAGACCATCTCAGCAGCAAATCCTGAATAGAATTAACAGTAAGTAACCATAAAGATTGTTAATAAGTGCCTGTTCTCAAATCGTTGCGTCCGAATTACCGTCATGTAATTGCAGTAGTACACAAAGAAAATTGATATTAAATTGTACTCGCATGTGCTGGTGATTGAAAGTGGGGATCGCCAATCTCATAGCAAGCCTCACTAGTTAAAAGTTCAATTGTTGACAGTCTAAAAGTTTGGACTTTGAGGCTAAGCTCTTCTTGTACAATTTTACTATTTCAGTCAAAGGCAATATATTCTTTCGCATCATACTTTGTAAGTAATTCAAGTTTGGTTTATTTCATTATTAAGCTTCAAATTTATTTACTGAACTATGACGATATATGTACGCAAAGATGTATTCCACAGGTCGATATGATTACCTGTTTGACGCAGACTTCACATATTCTCCTAGTGCGAGAACCAATCCTGATGGCATGTACACTACATTTCTGAGGTATTCTTTGTTCTGGTTGCAGTATTATAGTAGAGATGAAAAGGCACTTTCTTCTCAGTCATCTTTCAAGGGATGTAACGAAAGTAGTAAGATTATGAGTACCTCAATGCAAAGTCATCGTCCTCCTGCGAGAAGGAGCTTTTAAATCTCAATGTTTGAGCTTGTACCAAGATAATCTTGCATCTAGTATCTTTGCAAAGAGCTTACTGAATGCGGAAGTAACAACAACCCTGATCTTATCTTCGATACCATCGTCTTCTATGGAAATGAAATCACGAAGATCCTCAAACTCCTGCCTTCCAATATACATGGATCTACGTTCACAGAATTCAATCAATGACAAAACCACCATTCCAGATATGAATTTTGCATGAGCTCCCATTGCATTTATATCCTCTTTCTCATGATCAAGTGAGTATGGGTTCTGATTCTTCATCGTCCAAAGGAAGGCGTCACAAAGTAGAAGCCAATGCTCTGGTTTCACTCCATAGCTGGAAAGCATCTCGCAGAATTCTTGGATAGTGGTACATTCATTTTCATGAAAGAATAGGTCCGAGACTTCATTATCTTCGTCTTTGGAACCTTTCATTTCTCGGTATGCTTCACGTTGAACATGCTGAGCATGAGGACAAAGACTCCTCACTGCCATATCAAGCAAAGAAACTAGAATAGTACACATGCTCCTCAAGAAGAGATATAGACATCTGCTCCTTCAGAAATCCTGGATTTTCTGAACAAACGGTGATAGGTGTGCTTTAAGAACCACTATGTGACCAACCGGGTCAAGCACGATCAATTTTCTGAGTTCATTATTTTTGTTGAAAAATCCATCTAAGGGGGCATTATGGCTGGTTCTCTTGTAGAAATGAATTAGTCAGAGACAAGCATTTTTCTTATTCATCATAGGGTTGAATATGGTCGAATAAAGGTTGTGCAAGTCTATTTTCCTAAGTCCATTCGAATGGAGAAACCCAGTGGTACAAGTCCTGGAAATTATCCTTTAAGTAGCTATATGCATATCAGGGAATTTATTTCAACCTATACTTTGATATATTTACATTCCAAAATTTCTCCGTTATATTTCAGAACGGGATTGAGGTTTGAGATTTGAAGCAGGAATTAGTAGTAATTCATAGTATTCAAGTATAGCAGTGAATTCTTTTTGAATCATTAGCGATGTTCTTACCTCACAAACCCTTATATATTGGAATCATTATGCAACCAGCAAACACGATTATCGGAGATGACTTCTCTTTTATCTTTTATCACCTGACATGAATTCTGTTGCTGACAACTAACAAACGAAAGAACAGGATTACCTGCAGTCCTAAAGAAATCCATGCGAAGAACATTAACAAAGAAAAGTTTCTCAATAGAATATTCTTATAAGAACATTATAAAAAGTAAGGTACTAGTTGCGATCTCTCTTCTCCCTTTGGCCCATGTTGACTATGCTCTGTTTCATGGAAAAACTTAAAGCTTTGTTTTATTGACGGAGTTGAATTATCTTGTTTCCCAAGATCGTCATCTTCAAATGAATCATTCTCTTTATCTTCAAACTGGTCTTCGACAACATTCCCATCATCGCCTAATTTCAGTATGGCTGCAACATTACCGCATCTATAACAATAGTTTGGAGCACTCCATACAGTGACAAGCTTGTTGTTAAAATGATACTTTTTTCCTTCCATAACGAGTTGATGCGCCCTCGCAATGAGACTCAATTTATTGACAAAGTTAAATTCATCAGTCACCCTTTCCCCAAATAAAAATCCAGCACCTCTTGGACTAACTTGCCAAGGAACGTTGATATCCTCCGGATCACTCCAAACTAAGTCACAAAATGCTCCTTCGTGAGGAATTTCTTGTTGACGATCTATGGCTCGTATTTGATCCAAGGTTCTCACATCTGGAGAGAGGCCACCATGCACGCAAAGCACCTGTGAATCAATAATTGCAGCGAGAGTAAAGGTATCAAAACATTGTGTGCAATAACGCCATACCGATGCATTTCCATATTTTCTGAGACATTCATCGTAAAAGCCATAAACCTGTGTAATCTGTCGACTTTCATGATTACCTCGTAACAAAGTGACATGTCCTGGATACTTCAGTTTCAAACAAAGTAGCAATGTTAATGTTTCCACGGAGTTATGTCCTCTATCAACAAAATCTCCAAGAAATATATAATTCACTTGAGGCGGAGACCCTCCCACTTCATCACTCAAAAGGTTCAACAAGTCAAAGAATTGTCCATGTATATCACCAACAATAGTAACAGGAGAACAAACTGGCTGAACGTTTGACTCCTCAATGAGAAGTTCTGATACTGCTGCACATAGCTTCTTTACAGATGATTCTGAAATAATCTCCCCTGATTTGAGAGTAGCAATGTATTCATCAACATTGTGGCTCATGATTTGTCGTCTTACTGTGCAAGTTGGAAATTGCAATTCAAGTATACTTTCAGCCTCCAAGTTTCACTCCGCAATATTGCAGTATATGTATTGCTTATGTTTATTGCTTCAAATGTTTGAAAATATTTCCTTTTAGAAAACTTCTGATGCAATTTTTATATGTTATGGTACTCTTCTTCTTATTTTCCTTCACATTGTTGTATTACCGATGTACACACTACGTACAGCCACGCAGGATAGAGCATAGCCATTACAATTCATAGCCACCATTGTTTCTTCTTCGTCTTCTTGCGTCATCATCACCCTCAAGTTGAACCATCCAATCCCAACTTTGCTCTTGTTCTCTACGCGACGTGGTAGCACAGACGTTGTTTTCTTCTATGCACTCTCCCTACAACATGTTACAGCTGACCTCTCTCACAATTTCTTTTTGATATTGTTACGAATCTGATAAAATGGCATTTCATAGACTAGCTGTAACTGCTCTTGTTGTTGGGTCCTTGTCTGTTTCTCAGGCATTCACCCCTGTAGGGCTTGTCGGTACCAGATCTGTTCAAAATGAATTGAGGATGGTTGCTACAACTCCGTCCGATCTTGGAATGGATGTTGATAAGTCAGATAGTTCAGGATCCATGATGGATCTTTCCGGCATCGTCTTCTCTGTAAGTCATTTGCTTCGATAGCTTAAGCTTCAATCTTTATATCAATGCTTTGACTTTGTCTTTCCATTGAATTTTTCTCATTTATTTCTCTCGTTTCGAAAATGTAGGGACTCAAAGGAAAGGTTAGTAAAAACATACAAAATGATTGATTAAGGTACAGAAATACCTGAAAGGTTGAAAAAGTGATATTGCAAAAGAGAGTGACAATTCAGTCAATTCTTAGGCTTAGCATCATTCTATATTGTCAAATACTTGCGATGGAGTTGAGAACTTTTCACAAATGTTGGAATTGTTGAATTGTCAAGGGTTTTGTTTACAAAGATTAGATGACAAGTTTTTGAAATAGAGGTCATTTGAAGTGAACTTCATGAAGATATTTGTCAATATCCTGATTATTATATCATACTGTTTAATCAGTACTTTTCACTCACCAAGTAATAATTCTCACACGCCTCGATTTTTCGAAAGGCTCTTTCATTGAAACCAGAGGATTTCCCAAAATCTAGAGACATTAAGGCAGTTATTCCAGAAGACTGCTTTGAGCCAGAAACTGCAAAGTCTCTGGGATATTTGTCAGTATCTACCATTGGAACTGCACTTTGTACAGC
Organism: Chaetoceros tenuissimus; assembly: GCA_021927905.1. Classification (NCBI taxonomy): domain Eukaryota; phylum Bacillariophyta; class Thalassiosirophyceae; order Chaetocerotales; family Chaetocerotaceae; genus Chaetoceros; species Chaetoceros tenuissimus. The sequence goes on along the minus strand of BLLK01000027.1, from coordinate 602,841 downwards.
AGTGGGTGTTGGTATGGTTGGGGCCATTGGAACTTCCATCTTGACCTTACCAATTTGGGCTGCGTACTCTGCAGTAACTGGAACAGTTGCCATGGGATTATGGGTTTTGGCTCATGAGTGTGGACATGGTGCATTTAGTAAGGATAAAAAGTTACAGGATGCTGTTGGATACATTCTTCACTCTTTGCTTCTTGTACCATATTACTCTTGGCAAAGATCACATGCTGTACACCATCAGTACACAAATCACATGGAACTAGGAGAAACACACGTACCAGAACAGCTTGAAGAAAATGGAGCTTATCAGAGACGTGAAGCATTTCTTAAGGAGTTTGGAGAAGAAAAGGGTCTGCAACTTTGGGGTATTGTACAAGGATTCTTGCACTTGGTTGTAGGTTGGCCAGGTTATTTGCTTATTGGTAAGCATCATTTCGTCCTCTATAGTACTCATTGTCTAAGAGACTTATTCACATTTACTCATGGTTTATGCATTAAATTCGAAAATAGGTGCAACAGGAGGACCAGCACGTGGGATGACTAATCATTTCTACCCAAACCCACTGACTGAACCAACACTACCAAAGAAGGAGTTATTCCCTGGAAACTGGAAGGAGAAAGTATATCAGAGTGATATTGGAATCGCTGCGGTTGTAGGAGGTCTTGTAGCATGGGGAGCATGTCGTGGATTTGGGGAAGTCATGGCTTTATATGGTGGACCACTTCTTGTTATCAACGCATGGTTGGTGCTTTACACTTGGCTTCAGCATACGGACACTGACGTTCCTCATTTCACTGATGAAGATCACAACTTTGTAAGAGGTGCATTGCACACTATCGATAGACCATATGACAAACTCGATCCATTTGGTCTCATCGACTTCCTCCATCACAAGATCGGATCTACCCACGTTGCTCACCACTACGACTCTTCAATTCCACATTACAAGGCACAAGCTGCAACTGATGCGATCAAAGAGAACTTCCCTGAGCTATATTTGTACGATCCAACTCCAATTCCAGAGGCATTGTGGCGTGTGTGCAAGGGATGTGCAGTTGTTGAAAAGAGAGGGGACAAATATATCTGGAAGAACGATGGACTTGAGGAGGCTTTGAGCAAATAAATGTCTTCAGACAATGACTAGCTAGGTCACATGAACTATAAGAAAAACAACCTTAGACTAGCTTATTATTTGCAAAAGAATTACAAAAATAACTACTAAAGTCAATCAAGGAAATATAGGATTGTTGGCTTTTCACAACGAAATAAAAGTAATGGAATAAACGAAAGGAATAAATATGCACATGGCAGAAAAGATCAGATTGTCAACGATATGTAAGCATATTCTTGTATACGAGTAAGAAGGCACTTCAAATTAGACTCGAATAAATTTCAAATTAAAAAAACGTACTTTAGTCATTCGAGAAAGAAATAATATCACGACAGTTGAAGAGCAAATGTCATCTACCCCGGCGTGAAAAATAGCACACGCCTTGAAAAAAGGCACACACTTTTCACACACGAGCAACCAAGCACACTACTAACGGAAACATAAGCACATTCCTGACAAATACAATGGAACAATGAAAAAAAAAATCTCTAGAAATAGAAAACCATAGTAAATTCAATTTCTCTGTGCATAAATATGCATCTTTTGTATTGGAAGTATATCGATTTTTCCATTTGTTCGATAATTATGAATCGTCAACTTCTGGTATGATCTATACGTGCGCAAATATACAGGATCTATGTAGAAAATACCTGATTTTTCCAGTTAAAGATGCTACAGAGACTTACAGAGACCATTCCAGTGGCTAATATGACTGTATTGAATATGTAAAAGACTTATTCAACGGTGGTTTTATTGAAATTTGAGTCTAATTGGGTTTTATTTAGTCTTGTAGAATGAAGCTTCTTTGTTCGTGTATTTGTACGGTGTTTGTACGTGTATTTGCCTTCTATTGGGTTATGAGTCAAAAAATAGCACACATGTGCTATTTTTCACGCGGGTAGTCATTGATTGTAATGGCGTCATTCTCCATCTTCAATCTGTTCAGACGTATTTTGCCACGTATGGAATTCAGAGACATTTTGTCAGCAGGTTGAAGAAGGACACATGAACTTCACCACCACAAAACACATGGTACAGTTCTGCCTGCTGGGCACAAATTGCATCACTGTATTTATTACTATACCTTGACGAACTAGCACCATCAAACTAATAACTATTTGACCTCTTACCAAAGTTAGGAACGAGGATTCCAAGGAAATAGTGAAACGTCTGATCCAATTGAATAGAGAGCAGTAAAAATCGCAGAGACAAGAGACGAGATGAGGATAGGGTCAACACCAATTCATGAAGTGATCAACAGGAAACCTTATACAGATCTTGTCACGTATATTTCTCTGGCCCTTTATATTATTGTTTGTTTCTATGTTTACTTGTCATCGCCGGAAAATACCAATTTTAACGATGGGATGAAAACAATTTGAAAGAATCTCTGGTCAGGAATTGTAGATAGAGGATAGGGATGAAATTCTATCTGAGAGAAAAATTACATACGGAGATCAAAAGAAAGTTTAGAAACAGTTTGTATTAACTAAATAGCAAGGTCTCAAACCTAAAATTTCTGAAAGCACCCTCGGATGTTCACATGTACGAGTAATACTAATAATCCATTCATGTAAAAAACAAATACCAATAGAAGAATTGATTTATAACTTTAAAATTTAGAATAACGCCTCAAGGAAGCATTTCTTACAGGGCGATGAAAGAGAAGATGGAGAATGACGATACAGTATGTATGGTGCATGCAATACAAAAAATGGTAACATACCTTTTT